>JAJKFI010036215.1:0-19841 GCA_029204185.1 Lerista edwardsae
GTGTGTGTGTGTGTGTGTGTGTGTGTGTGTGTGTGTGTGTGTGTGTGAGAGAGAGAGAGAGAGAGAGAGAGAGCCTTGTGCAAAAATCAAGACAAGGAGCTATATGGCCAGTGCAATCATCAGTCTTTGTATTTAGATAATCCTTTGTAATCTTTCATGGGTTGCCACTATAATTCAATGAAAAATAATCTGCTAATGCATTTATCATTTTGTACTTTTTCTTCAGTTCTCAATTCTAAACACATACCAGAACCTTACAAAGGCTGCCACTTCTGGTGAAGTTTTCCTCCTTGTGCATTCCAGTGGGATCTTGCACATTATAGGTCAATGCTAGTGATTCATTCACAGCAAATCCAGGACCTGATTTCTGATGAGAAGGTATTCCTTTCACTCTCCAACCCTATCAGCTGGACAGATTTCTAGAAACCCCCACCCCCCAATGCAAAAGAAGGTTTTTCCTGTGTGGGCTGGGAACAGCTATGGCTTCAGCCTTTTCAAATTGCTTCCCCAATGAAATTTGCCAATGCTTTCAGAAGAAAGATGCTTTTGTCCAGAAGGTGTGTTAGTATCTCTTACCCATAGCAATGTGAAATTTACAAAAATTAGATTACAGATAAGTTAGACTTTTGGACTGATTTTATATTGAATAGACCAACACCAGATTACATTCATTAAACCCACTGAAACCTGCAGGTTAATTCTGTGCTAGAGTGTTACCATTATGTTTATGACATATATGTGAAATCCTGATATATTTTTATGTTTGCATTCTATTGAGGAAGTTTTCAAAGTTGAGAAATGCTCTCAATTTTTGAATGAAAGCAGAATTTGATAAATAAATTGAGGCATTTATATTCTGCAGTTATACAAATACCAGTCACATTCAACAGCATTTTCGTGTCTTTGAAATCCCACATTTTTCTTTCCCATTCTCCATCAGCTGTTAGAATAGATTTAGAAATATCATAATTTCACAGTAAGATACAGGCTTTTGTGGTTATTCTCTTTTGTATACGTCTGGCTTATTATTCATTTCCTTTTAAGCAGCCCAGTAATGAGCCTGCCCTGCTTCCCTCTGCAAGCTTGTCCTCCTTATATTGACATCTCATTACCTGCAGGATTTAGCTCTGACCTTAATTTGCACAGTTTTGCTCTCCCACTGGTATTTGTGTTAAACTCTCATACTTTCTGGTTTAATGGCAGGGGAGAAGATGAGCTGAAATAGAAGTTTTCATCCTTCGTAATAGTGAGCCCCTCATGTCAAGAAAAAAAAAATCTATCCAAGCCTCCCCAGAGATAAGAAAGACAAATTAAAAATGGGGAGCTCATCTGGCAACAATCAGTTTTATCCCACATCTGGGAACAGAAAGGGAACAACACCACATAGGTATGTAGGTAGATGTGTGTCCCATTGGTCCCTAGTACTGTCATTCACCCCCACAACAAATGAGGGGCATGTTGCCCACCCACCTCCCACCTCCCAGGCTTTTGTAAACACACAAAACTGGCTAGGGGAGGGCAGAGAGAAGCTTATTGTGGCTTCCCCATTCCCCCCAAACCTACCTTAGGAATCTCCTTAGGAAGGTTCTAGAATTGCAAGCCCATCTGTGACATTAAAGGGTTCAAACAGAAGGCTTTGTAAGTCATGAGCCAGAACAGGAACTGCATGAGAGAAAGCCTAGAGAATTAAAATTCCAAGGGCCATGAACAGATTTTTGTTAATGAAGTTTCACAACAGCTAGCCTATATATAGGTTTTATCCAGGAACACATCATGCGCTTCTTATTGATTAGAATCTTTAGCATCAAATACAGCCATTTTCAACCACTGTGCCATGACACATTGGTGTGCTGTGAATGGCCCTCAGGTGTGCCGTGGGAATTTGGAAGAGGGTCATTTAGTAGTAGGGCCATAGGGGGATGTGAGCTCCCCCCCCCCAGTGTGCCTTGTCAATTGTCAAAAACCTGATGGTGTGCCTTGACAATTTTAGCACCTTGCTAGTGTGCCGTGAGATGAAAAAGGTTGAAAATCATTGATCCAATGTATGATTGAACATATACCGTATGCCTGTTTGTAAACCTCAAAGGAGGGTAAATTCAGTTTATGAAACATATAGATCAAAGCTCCTAGGATGTTGGGGCATAAGATTGCCATTCTAAGGCATTATATTTTCTTTCCTCCTTGAGGTCCCTACAATGGGTGACCAGAAAGAAACTGGATCTGGAGATGGGGGCGGAGGCTGGTAATTTTGATAGATGCTGGGGAATTGGATTTTGGGTCATTCTGGACCAGATCTTGAAGACATGGTAAATAGAAGGCTCTCCACACCTCTCACCATTTTGTCTCATCATCCTTACGTTTGCTTCTGGCACTATAGCAACACCTAACATTTCTCCCAAATCTCCCACAAGATCCATATCCTCACATATCAACACACGGGGTTCTCACTGCTGCCACATATGGACAGAGCCCTCTAGACAGAGCCATCACTGTTTTTTCAGCCACCTAGATAAGTCGTTCACTGCTTTCTGATCAGACAAAAAAGGAAAGAAACGTGCCCCACTTTCCCTAGGATGTTCTTGAAATTGTGGGTGGATACAGCCTGTGGTTCTCAAAATGGCATCCTTATTACCCCAGGCAGAAGGTTGTTTGTAAAACTAATCATGATCATAAATAATAATTAATAAGAAATACTGAATAATAAATATCAGACACCCCATAGCCAAAAGCCCCTTGGGATGTCACACTAGTCTAATTAACAATATGCACAATTTACTGCACAAATAAACTACAAGCAGGGATCAAGAGTTCCCAAGGAAAATGATGAATGGGAGAGATGGAGATTTGAATGGCTGTGAAATCCACAAGTTAAGGGCATTTTAGTACTTTAAATCTCTGCATTCAAACTAGCACTGTACATTTTGTTCTCTACATTCAATCCTGAGTAGCACAGATCTATGCAGGACTACTCAGAAATACTACATTACAGTATATCCAATGGCTTTGTCCCAGGAAAGTGTATATAGGATTGAAGCTGAAGTCTCTCCCTTTCTCAGACAGGTAGGCAGGCAGGCAGGCAGGCAGGCAGGCAGATAGATATTCATCTACCAGAAGACACATTGGTTACAAGGCAAATCAGAAAAGTTGTCACAAAATAATTAGGGGAAATGCAAAGCCTACAACAATTTACCTAAACTGGAGGGAAAAACATTTCCTGGCTACCTTTACATACTGATTTACAGTATATCCCACCACATTTCCTCCAAAGACCTCAAGGGACAATGCACTGGACTTCCTCCATTTCATCCAGACAAAAACCCTACAGGAATATACTGTAGTCACTGGCTGATGCTCAGCCAGTGAGGTCCATGACTGGATGCATATTTGAACCCAGTTTTCCCCAGTCCAAGGCCAAAATTCCATCTATTTCTCATACATGTACAGGATCAGTCCCTGCATAAGTCCTTCTGACTTAATAGCTGTGAGTATCAGGGGTGATCCTGGGGCGGGGGTCAGCACCTGGGGGCACACTGCCAGAAGTGTGTCCCCTTGCAGGTGCTGCCCCCCCACCTGGCTTTGCCACGGCGAAGTTGCTCTGGGAAGCGACTGTGCGGGGCTTGTTTAAGCCAAGCATGGCCGTTTCCCAGAGTGGGGAGGTCCTTTGGAGCACACTTGTTTGCTCCAAGAAGTGGCTTCTGTGGGAACCACTTCCCAGAGTGACCTGGACCTCTGGGGTGGAGAGGATCAGGCAGTGTTTCTGCAACCCGCCCCAGCCCAGTGCCCAGGGCATTTGCACCCCTTGCCCTCTTTCAGGTCCTCCACTGCTGAGTATCCTGGGTAATGCAATGCCACAAATAAAACTTGGTTCTGCACAGGAACTGGAGCCTCAAAATCTGGGGAAGCAAGCAAACCATAGCTGGCAAATGCTTGTAACAATGAGTCAGCACTTGGGAATTGGGATGGGCCCTTCAGAAATGCACAGTCATTCTTTGCATTAGACTCGTTAGGGTACCAATACTGATTGCTTTCCAAGGAGGTAGGGGAGAAAAGTTAAGCTAATAAACATTCTTCTTTGCAGGAACTCATGCTTACGTTCACAAGGCAGATGTTATATAGTCAGTTCAGTTCACCACTATAGCCATTATGTTCTATTTATGTTTCACTTTATTGTTTGTTTGTAGTGGTGGTGGTGGTGGGCTTTTTTTTTTTTTTTTTAACATTCCTATAACTGTTTCACTCTGGGAGAGGATATAATATATTCATCTTTATTATGCATAGAAAAAAAGATCTGTGTGAAACATTTCATAAATGCTGCTTCCCCACTGCCAGGAGTAGTACAGTTAGCTATTCTTAAGTTAATGTTCCTATTAAAAATGGCTGATGGCTGCACTGGCCAGAGCAAACATGGGCCAAGAAAGGCATGCTGCTAAATAAAGCCATGTGCAGGATTTTATAGATTTCCTGATGCCTGATGATGAAAACCATCAGCTTAGGCAGTGGTTCTGCTGGCACAGATGACTCTCCGAGCAGCTCTTTCCCTTTGTTGTGTTGGTTTTCAAGAGTGATCTTCAGATGAAAAGAGGACCTTTGTGACTCCAAATGGAAAATGTCCATTTATTTTGTTAGCCTAGTGTTTGCAGAGCTCTTCATGACATCGTACTATTTGGCATGTGACAGGCAGCCATAGATATGGATTCAGAAAGGACTGGATAAGTTAATGGAAGATAGACATATCAGGGATGATTTACTGCAATGGTTAGGGCATATGCTTTCTTGACACATATGTTGCTACTGCTGATTGAAGGTGGATATGGCTATAGTGACAAGAGTGTTTTATCAGCAGCCTCTGCTAGAAGACTGTGTGGTGAAGTGGCTAGAGCAGTGGTTCCCAAACTGTGGATCAGGACCCACCCGTGGGTCATGAGCCAATTTCAGGTTGGTCACGTAGCATCTAGAGCTGCCATATTGAAAATGGGCAGCCATATTGAAGATGGGATTCTGGAAAGGGGGAGGGCTGTGTGGTTGTTCTGCTTGTCTCAAGGTTGTAAGTAGGCTTTTTTCTTTCTGATTCACTTTGCTATTGGAAAATGGCTGAGCAATAACCCCAATTCTTGCTGCATTATTAGTAACTCAGCAGGCTCTGGCATCACAATGACAGCATAATGGCCATAACCTCACCTCTGGTGAGTCCCAGACAGATTGTCATTCTAAAAAGTGGGTCCTGGGGCTAAAATGTTTGACAACCACTGGGCTAGAGTGTTGGGATTGGATGTTGGAAACCCAGACTCTGCTCAGTTCCATGGCCCTGGTCTCCCTATGTGTCAGAGTTATGAGGACAAAGCTCTTTGAGGGAAGGGAAGATACTTCCTTTTCCACACTCTGTATAGGACAGTGACAGCAAACCTTTTGGGCTCAGTGTGTCAAAACTTTGGAAAATGCTTAATTTGACTCTGCTGGCATGTCAATTCCCCTCCCAAACAGAATAGAAATACTTCTTTATATTCATCTATTTAAACAAAAAATATAGTCGAATGATGCGTGGGGCTATGTATTCAAGAAACATCAAATAAAGAAACATCAAATAATTGCAAAACATGAAAAATAAGTAAAATAAACTCAATTTTTTTCAGTTGTTGGTGAGCACTGGGGTGTCACCCCAAACGTTGTGGTGTGTCACCTTTAACACGCGGTGCCATAGGTTCGCCATCACTGGTATAGGATCTACTTCAGCGTTTCTCAACCAGTGGTATTTGTATCACCAGTGGAACTTGAGGTGGTGTCCATAGACCAGCAATGCAACATGACAAGCAGTGGTAGAAAGCTTGGCTTGGCAAACATACCTCCAGAATGTGCTTTTGGGGTGCTCAAAAAAGCCCTCCTGCCCACCCTGAGCCTCTTACCAGTGTTTGTCACATTGCCTCTGGCCCTTGAATCCAGAAGTAACTGGTGATGCCATTCCAAAATGGAGGGCGGTGTGGTGGGAGCATGGCAGGGGGCAATGCTGGCAAGGGGGTGGCAATTGTCGACCCGACCCGAGGGTGGGGCCTCAGCTGGGTCTGCCTCTGCCTAAGACAGAGCAGAACTGTGCCCGGTATGAGATATTCCTGACTTCTGCAAGCAATAGTACAAAATACCTAACTGAAAGCACCAAATGTGTACGGAAAAATGAGAAAGTTGTAAACAGTCAAAAGATAAAAGGTCCCAATCAGAGATGGAGCCCACTGGCTTAGCAGTTGGCATTAGAACAAGAAACAGCTAGGCAAAAACTGTAGACGGTGTAATAAAAGTCCATCCCCTTTGAAAAATGTGGAAAGCATAAATGGAAAATGTGTGTGTAAAGCTTGAATGGTACCTTTATTTGAGTCAAGAGAAAGGGATGAGCTGTCTAGGACACAATGGAGAGAGAAATAAGCAAGCACCAGGGATGCTTACTAAAATTCAAGCCGCTGACCTCCCTCCCTGTGACCTATAGCAGCCACACAAAGCTGAAGTGATGCAGCTCCAAGAAATCTCAGCACTTGGGGGAGTGACAAGGTGAGATTGCAGTCCTACTGTAGGTGCCCAGACTGGTGTGTGTAGCTGTCACTCAGACACAATAGTAGAGCAATCACAGAAAATCATGTGCCGACATCCACAAAAAAGCAATTAGCCTTGGATTCTCACATTGGTTGGGTTCATGGCCTAGGTAGGTGTTGTATAGAGCTGGGAGATAAAGGCTCATATTCAAGGGGGAAATTGGGGGCTGGTGGCATCATAAAAATGGCTTGAAAATTATTTGTGCTTTCGGAACTGGTTTTAAGCCTGTGGGATCTTTGCAATTGTTGCAAAGTTGCAACTTTGATCTTTGCAAAGTTGCTAGAAGGAAAGAGGTACACGCCTGGGTACAGACCTTCACAAAGGACCACTGAAAGATAACACAAAGCACCATGGTATTGCTAACTGAGAGAGCATGGGAATATGAGCAGGGGGTGCCAGACCTTGTTCTGGGATTGGTCCTACCCTGGTAACCTTCCATTTGATTATGCCTGAGCAATTTTGGACAACCTTGCAGCAATGCAAATGAAGCCCATGAAAGCTTGGGTGCAAATAAATATGTGAGTCTTTCAGATGCCACCATATCTTGAACATAACACAACACAAATGTATATTGGTTTTATACTGCTAAAGGGCACCGGTTATGATAAATTGGTGAGGGTGCTAAGGATTCGGTCAGGGAACCCCAGTCCTGCTCACCGAACTATAGTTTATACAGTTCTTTGGGAAGTGGGATTTACATTGTCAGCTAATAGTTTAAACCAGCGGTGTCAAACTTGTTTCATACACTGGGCCGAATAGCATTCATGACAACTGCTGAGGGCCAGAAGGGATGTCATTAAGCAGGAATTGACATCATGAAGTAGGTGAAGACCAAAAATAAGCACTTTTTTTCTCACTTAGGAATCCATTTGAGAGAAAATATGCAAATCTTGATCATATTTTCAGGATATGGGAGAGCCCAATTATCATGCAGGATGCACTTTCAGCAGTGCTGCTTCTGCTGAGGCATCACTTTACAGCTCAGCAGCTAAGAGCTCTACAAAATAAAACTTCAGCAGAAGTGGCAGTGCTGAAAGGGCAGCCAGCATGGTATTTGGGTTCTCCCAGCACCTCAGCAGCTCCTCCCTTTCTTACCTTATTCTGTTTCTTCTTCCGTACCATCCCTCACCTTCTGCGGCCTGCATCTATCTCACCCTTCCTGCACCTTGTCAGAAGCAGCAAAGCTGAAAGCGTGGCCCACATGAGAGTTGGGATCTCACAGCACCACCCTTTCAGCAGTACCAATTTGTAGCTCAGCAGCTGAGAGCAGTTGGTGTTGGTGCAGGGGGAGTCCAATTATCACAAGGGCAGAAAAAGAGCTCCCAAAGGCCATATCCAGACTGCAGGCCTTATGTTTGACACCCCTACATTTAAACTTTTTGTTTGTTTTGCTGCAACAGACAACATAGTTACCCCTTTGAATTGGAGGAGTGGCATCTCCTTCTTCCCTATTTTGTAAATTCCATGGGAAACTATTTTACGTTTATCTTTTCTTGGTTCTCAAAATGCAGCTACCCACTTTGGTTGGTGTCGCATGGATGCAGGCACCTCTTAAACCTGAAAAAAAAAATGATAGCATTTGCAATGAATCACTGCCTGTAACTGAAAAATTATGTATGACATCAAGTCTTTAAGCACCTCCATAACTTGGGAAGATGAATTAGTTGTTTCATTGGTATGAATATCTGATATTTGCTCACTGGAATATTTAACAAAGGAAATGTCTCGCCATTGTCTCAATTTAGAGGGCAATGATTGTACACTTCAAAAGAGCCATTGCCAACAGTTCAGGTAATCAGTACCTAAGCATTAACATGATTCAGTGCGCAATCCTAAGCAGCACTGGACTGGCGAGGCTGATGGGCCAGCGCCATATCTGACGCTGCTTAGGTGAGGCTGGAGCCACTCCGCGGCAAGGGAGCATTCGCTCCCTTACTGTAGGGGAGACTCCAGCCTCCCGTACGCGCTCCTCGGATCTGAGCCTGCTAAACAGCAGGCACAGATCAGAGGAGACCACGTGGCCCAAATCGGGGTCACGCGGCCTCTCAAGCGGGCTTAGGACGCAGCTGTATGGCCGCCTCCCAAGCCTGCCCACATCCTGCCCCCAACCTCCCTCCCCCCACTAATCCCCATGCCGTCTCGGCATGGAGCCTCCCTCGCACTGACCGGCTTCGGTTGGCGCAAGGGAGGCTTCCTGTCGGTGCTCTCAAGCCAATGCTACTTGTAGCGCCAGCTTGAGAGCTTTAATGCCGATGCGGGAGTGCTGCTCGGTGCTCCCGCGTTGGTGCTAATGCTGTAGGCCAAATAGGATGGCGTTGCCCAACAATATCATTTCTCTTAATTTTTGGACACTGAACACAATAGGGAATTTGACTTGTAACTTTCAACATATAAAGCTGCCTTATACCAAGTCAGCCTGGTGATCTAGCTAGCTAGTACTATCTACTGTGATCTGCAATAGCTCTCCAAGGTCTCAAGCAGAGGTTGGTTCTACTACACACAACTAGATTCTTAAGTAGATATACCAGAAGTTCAACTTGGGACCTTCTGCATGTGACTCATGTGCTCTATGATGCAAGTACAGTCAGGGCCGGTCCATCCTTGAGGCCAACTGAAGAAGATGCTTCAGGCAGCAGATTGATGGGGCATGTCCATTTCTGCCTGCCTCCACTGTTCCTCCTTCCCTTTCCATTCTCTGGATTGGAAAAGGAGGAGGAGAAAGATGGAAAGAAGGCAAGTGCTGAGCTAGAACACTGGAGAGTGGGAGGAAAGAGGCTGGCACATCATCAAGTAAGGGGGGCAGCATTCAGCATGTCACCTTAGATGTCAAGAAGTCTTAAGCCAACCCTAGCTATGGTCTCTCCCATTGGAAAGATTATACCCAATGAATTCACAAATACCCGCAAGTACACTGATCCTCAGGGACAAATCTAGGGCGAGTCTAAATGACCCGATTAGAGGCAGAAACATTGATTTGAAGTGGCTCCATTTGTGCCTCACAAACAGACTGGAAATACTATTATGACTGTGACATATTGCCTAAGACCCTCGATGCAGAAGACCACCAAATGATGGACTCCACTCAAGTGATACCACCCCCCACATAGTGGGCCTGTCAGCAGCAAGGATTCGAATGAAACAAGCAATGGTTGATTGATGCACGCGAGTCTCAGCTCTGCCTCGTTCCAGCAGAGCTGAAGTGCCGGCTTTCCTGTACTGGGCCCCATCATGGTGTGAGATTCTGCCAAAGTGCGAGTGAGATGTGCGGTGGGGAGTGTATCAGGGGTGGTATTGTCTACACGCAAATGCTCAACTTTATGTACTTTTAACTAGAGGTGTAACAGATGGTTCCGTTTCAGTCCAAGCAGTGGAGAACCGTGCCCATTCTGCCTGTAGCCAATCAATCCAGCCACTCTGGGGGAAAACTGCAAGCTGGGCTTGGAAGTTTGGCTGCCAGCAATCCAGAGGAAAAGCTTTTACACAGGCTAATGTGGTCGGCTGCCATGTGAAACAGGGGAAACGAGGAGGATGGGATTAAAAATACATCAACGCAAACAACCTCATGCTGGGCTTTGGTCAGGAAGAATGGCTGGGAAGAGCAGCCACAATTTGGAAAATTAAAAAATGTGCTTTGGCCTGAACCATTAACACCCGATCATTTTAAACTGGCAGGCATAAGGGGAAGGGAAATTAACTACTTTATGAGAAGAGAGCTGCCAATAGAGAAGTAAAAATGAGATGCTGCACAAAATGGCTGTAGCAGGTTGTCTTGGCCTTTTAAATGCTTCAGCATCTGCACATGGCTTCTGGAGCCAGCCTTCACAGCTAATTGGCAGAGCACAGCAAGGCCCTCCCCTCTGCATCTCTTTGTCTGCCTGTCTGCAGCATAATAATTTTTTGGAGCTGGATCAAATCCATTCAAATATTTCAGCAGATGCCCTAAGCATCAATGGACAGCTCTCTCTCTCTCTCTCTCTCTCTCTCTCTCTCTCTCCCTCTCCCCCCCCCCCCAGCACGCTTTTTTGGAGCAGCTTTAGGGGAAAAAAACTTGCTGCATCAGAGAGATACATTCATTTACATGCCTTGTTACATTGCATGTAAGGTGGATTGGACACCCAGTATGCAGGCAGGTGGAGGAAGGCCAGTGAGGGAAAATCAGAAG
Organism: Lerista edwardsae; assembly: GCA_029204185.1. NCBI lineage: Eukaryota > Metazoa > Chordata > Lepidosauria > Squamata > Scincidae > Lerista > Lerista edwardsae. The sequence goes on from JAJKFI010036215.1 coordinate 10,739, forward strand.
TTAATAAAGAGTTTCCACACTCTTGCAAACTTCTGTCTGATCAGACATAATGATGCTCATTGATGGCAGTTCACCAAAGGCTTGATTGCCTGGGACTGCAACATCACGGACAGTTGTCAAGCACCTGGCCGTCCATAATATAATGCGGATGGACTTCATTTGGCTTGGTAGGTCACAGATAACAGAGCCAGGCTGGGCTATAGGCAGTCACATCCAGTCCTGGAAGGTGTATTCTTCAACCCAAGGTTGGTGCTTGAGCTGGAACCTGGAGCCTGCAGGAAACAGAAAGTATTACTCTTTCAACTACTGTGCCAAGAACATTTAGTAATCTGATTCTCTGTGTGTCCAGCTTATTGCAGTACATGATACAGGCTGCAATCCTTTCCACACTTACCAAGGAGTAAGCCCCATTTACTTGGGACTTGCTTCTGAGTAGACATGCATTGGATTGGGCTCACAATCTTTAATAAGAGACTTGCGCAGACCCTGATTCATGAGTCTGAGCTAAAAGCTTTCTAACAGTTGCCTGCAGGTTGATGATTTCTCCTTCACTTTTTCCAGTGAAGCTTGCATGCCTTTCAGATGTCACGCTTCTTCTCAATGTGCAGCATGCATTGAACAAAACTTGACTTTTTTCCTGATCTGCATTGACAACAAACTGAAAAAAAAATATTAAATATCTCTATTACTTCATTCCTTTCTGTGATGGACTCAACCTGCCTGACATCTCTCATCTTTCTTATCTGCTCCAATTACGATGCAGTACAGTACTAATCAAATCCTTGTTTCTACCTCCTCCAGTTCTCATGCATGAACTTTTCAGAAGGGTTTGTTCATTTCCTGCTTCACAGTTTTACTTTCAGTTTTTCTTCTTGTGCAATGCTGCTGCAGGCTATGCCATCGGATGCCAGAGAAGACTTTGAGATGTGGAAGAGTCACACTTTTCATAACATTGCAAGTGGTACTACAATTCATGCCAATATTTCTGTGGCCTTCACTTCTTTGCTGGCAGACACAGCCCACCCTTGAGGCCAAGTGAAGTGACCGTTTGATGCAAATGGTGGGCTGAGGGAGCTGGCAAACTGGCAGAGGATTCCCCCACCCACCTACCCACCACATCCCCTGGCCAACTACCTGCCCAGTGGCTACACCCAGCTGCAGTCCATCCTCTTCTCATATGTTCTCCTTGGAAAGCAACCAAGGGGAGGGCTGGGCTCACTTCCACCTTCTCATGGCAGCAGAGTTGGAGGAAGGTGTAGCCCCGCACTGCAACACCTATTCCTGTTGGACCTTCTGATCAGGAAAAGGAATGTGGGCTCTGCTCCCAGGATCCTCCCTGCCCAGCCACTTTAGAGTTATCATCAGCAGTGGAGGAGGAGGTGAGGAGGAGTGTGCGTGCTGGTATGTGAAGGCACACATCTATGCCTCCCCCCCAAAAAAGGAGAGGCTGGACGTTAGAATTTGGCATCACTTTGGGTTCTTGCTTGGCTTGGGCCAGGCTGTTTGCTGATGTTCCCCAGAACTCCTTCCACACACAGAACATTCTGATTTCTGCTACCATAACAGGGCTACCTGCAACCTGGCTTGACCATTTGACATCCTCCCCTCATTCCCTCATTCTGACTGTTTTTTCTCTTATTATACTCAGTTTTCCCAGATCTGATTAAGGCTTACGTAGGTCTGATGTGGTATACTTTGGAACTACAAGAAGCTGTAAAAGGATGAATTAACCCATAACTGTCACAGAGATTTTCCTGTCTTTTCCTTGGAAACATTCTGTACTGCCTATCGCCAAAGACAGAACTTCTGTTGCCACTCTAGAAGAAAATGCTTATGTTTTATGTCTTCTAATCCATGACTCAAGCATGTTACAAACACTTGTCATACTGGACCATGCTATGGTCCATCTGTCCCAGTATCTTGCCTTCAACAAGACAAATGTGTTCTGCAAGCCCAGCCATATTTACGTAGATGTAAGTTCCATTGGATTCAGTGGAACTTGACCCCAAATGAGTGTGCATGTGATTGCACCTTATTGCGATCTACAGGTCAATCAAAGAAATATAAATAAGCAGATGTAAATTGCTTTTGATTGTTCAGTGAAGCCAAAATCTGCAGAGTAAGTCATGGACTGTGCTGTAAGCCTTTGAAATAGTTCATTGTATTTACCTTTTCAGTGTCATTATTTCTTTTCTTTGCAGCTTTCTATAGTTTTGTAATATTCTTCTTTAAGAACCACATAAAGTATTTAGAGGAATAATATCATGGCCTTGCACTTCTGGTTATGAAGTGCACCATCTTTACTTTCTGAACAGTTTCTAACATTCTAATGTTGATGGCCCTTTCATGGACCACTGCCTTGTCGTGGCGAAGGGGCTTGAGTAGCTCAATGAAGCTGTGAGCTATGCCATGTAGGGCTACCCAAGATGGACAGGTCACAGCAGAGAGTTCTGACTAAACGTGGTCCGCTGGAGAAGGAAGTGGCAACCCACTCCAGTACTCTTGCCAAGAAAACCCCATGGATTACAGAACAAAAAGGCTAAACGATATGACACTGGAAGATGAGACCCTCAGGTCGGAAGGTGTCCATTATGCTACTGAGGAAGAGCAGAACACGAGTACTAGTAGCTCCAGAAAGAGTGAAGTAGCTGGGCCAAAACTGAAAGGAAGCTCAGCTGTGGATGTGTCTGGAAGTGAAAGGAAAGTGCGATGCTGCAAAGAACAATACTACATAGGAACCTGGAACGTCAGATCTATGAATCAAGGCAAGCTAGATGTGGTCAAACGTGAGATGTCAAGGCTGAACATCGACATCCTGGGAGTTAGTGAACTAAAGTGGACAGGAATGGGAGAATTTAATTCAGATGACCATTATATTTGCTACTGTGGGCAGGAATCCCTTAGAAAAAATGGAGTAGCCTTCATCGTGAACAAGAGAGTGAGAACAGCAGTACTGGGGTATAACCTCAAAAATGATAGAATGATTTCCATTCGGATCCAAGGCAAACCTTTCAACATCACACTAATCCAAGTCTACGCCCCAACCACTGGTGCTGATGAGGAAGAAGTTGACCGCTTCTATGAAGACCTAGAACAGCTTCTAGAATTAACACCCAAAAAAGATGTCCTTCTCATCATAGGGGATTGGAATGCTAAAGTAGGCAGTCAAGAGGTAAGAGGAATAACAGGCAAGTTTGGTCTTGGAGTACAAAATGAAGCAGGGCAAAGACTGATAGAGTTCTGTCAGGAGAACACATTAGTCATAGCAAACACCCTTTTCCAGCAACACAAACGGCGACTGTACACATGGACTTCACCAGACGGTCTACATCGAAATCAGATTGATTACATTCTTTGCAGCCAAAGATGGAAAAGTTCCATACAGGCAGTCAAAACAAGACCTGGAGCTGACTGTGGCTCAGATCATCAGCTTCTTCTTGCCAAATTCAGGCTTAAACTGAAAAAAGTAGGGAAAACCGCTAGGCCCTCCACGTATGACCTAAATCAGATCCCCTACGAATATACAGTGGAGGTGACAAATAGATTTAGGGGCTTAGATTTGGTAGACAGAGTGCCTGAAGAACTTTGGACGGAGGTCTGTAACATCGTACAGGAGGCAGCAACTAAAACCATCCCAAAGAGGAAGAAATGCAAGAAGGCAAAGTGGCTGTCTGACGAGGCTTTACAAATAGCTGAGGAAAGGAGAGAAGCCAAAAGCAAGGGAGAAAGGAAAAGATATACCCAACTGAATGCAGATTTCCAGAGAACAGCAAGGAGAGATAGGAAGGCCTTTCTGAATGAGCAATGCAAAGAAATAGAGGAAAACAACAGAATGGGGAGGACTAGAGATCTTTTCAAGAAAATTGGAGATGTCAAAGGACAATTTCATGCTAAGGTAGGCACAATAAAGGACAAAAATGGCAAGGACCTAACAGAAGCAGATGAGATTCAGAAGAGGTGGCAAGAATACACAGAGGAACTCTATAAGGCCGATCTAAATGTTCCTGATAACCACAGTGGTACAGTCACTGAGCTCGAACCTGACATCCTGGAGAGTGAAGTCAAGTGGGCTTTAGAAAGCCTCACTAACAACAAAGCTAGTGGAGGTGACAGCATTCCAGCGGAATTACTCAAAATCTTAAAAGATGATGCTGTCCAAGTGCTGCTCTCCATATGCCAGCAAATTTGGAAAACCCAACAGTGGCCACAAGACTGGAAAAGATCAGTTTACATTCCAATCCCAAAGAAGGGCAATGCCAAAGATTGCTCAAATTACCGCACCATTGCACTCATTTCACATGCTAGCAAGGTCATGCTCAAAATCCTACAAGCTCGGCTTCAGCAGCATGTGAATCGAGAACTACCAGATGTACAAGCTGGTTTCCGAAGAGGCAGAGGAACTAGAGATCAAATTGCCAACCTTCGCTGGATCATGGAGAAAGCAAGAGAGTTCCAGAAAAACATCTACCTCTGCTTCATTGATTATGCTAAAGCCTTTGACTGTGTGGATCACAACAAACTGTGGCAAGTTCTTGAAGAGATGGGAGTTCCAGACCACCTGATCTGCCTTCTGAGAAACCTTTATGCGGGTCAGGAAGCAACAGTTAGAACTGGACATGGAACAACCGACTGGTTTAAAATTGGGAAAGGAGTACGACAAGGCTGTATATTGTCACCCTGCTTATTTAACTTATATGCAGAGTACATCATGAGGAAGGCAGGGCTGGATGACTCACAAGCTGGAATCAAGATTGCTGGGAGAAACATCAACAACCTCCGATATGCAGACGATACCACTCTACTGGCAGAAAGTGAGGAAGACCTAAAGAACCTTTTGATGAGGGTGAAAGAGGAAAGTGCCAAAATTGGTTTGAAGCTCAACATTAAAAAGACTAAGATCATGGCAACCACTCCCATCACTTCCTGGCAAATAGAAGGGGAAGAAATGGAAGCAGTGACAGACTTTATTTTCCTGGGCTCCAAGATCACCGCAGATGGTGACTGCAGCCATGAAATTAAAAGACGTTTACTTCTTGGGAAGAAAGCTATGGTGAACCTAGATAGCTTAATCAAAAGCCGAGACATCACCCTGCCAACAAAGGTCCGCATGGTCAAAGCGATGGTTTTCCCAGTAGCCATGTATGGCTGTGAGAGCTGGACCATAAGAAAGGCAGAGCGTCGAAGAATCGATGCTTTTGAATTATGGTGTTGGAGAAGACTCTTGAGAGTCCCCTGGACTGCAAAGAGATCCAATCGGTCAATTCTCCAGGAGGTCAAGCCTGATTGCTCCCTGGAAGGACAAATGCTGAAGCTGAAGCTCCAATACTTTGGCCACCTGATGAGAAGAGAGGACTCTTTAGAAAAGACCCTCATGCTGGGAAAGATTGAAGGCAAAAGGAGAAGGGGGCGACAGAGGATGAGATGGTTAGATAGTGTCACCGAAGCAATGAATATGAAATTGGGCGAACTCAGGAAGCTAGTGGAGGACAGGGAGGCCTGGCGTGCTGTGGTCCATGGGGTCGCGAAGAGTCGGACACGACTTAGCGACTGAACAACAACAACAACAATGTTGATGGTTGCACCACACTGACCTGATGTTTTTCCAGTTCCACGATGGCTCCAAAACCCTTTTCTGATTGTCTACTAATTTACAACACATTGCTACAAGTGCTTGATCAGGATAACGTTTTCCCCCAATGTGTATTTTATTACTCATACACCCAACGTTTCATGAATGCTGGATGTCACTATCTTGAATAGCATCAAACCCAAACATCAGGTGTACATAAAACGTTTGTGAGCACTTCCAATGTCCCTGATTCTTAATTTACTACTTTTGGCAGTGTAATCCTATGCTGCACATAGCATCAACGCAACGTCGTTACTTCAATGCTACATAATTAGCGCCGACACGGGGCACCGAGCAGCACCCCCACGTTGGCGCTAAAGCTCTCAAGCTGATGCTTGAGAGTGCCGATGGGGAGGCACCCTTGCGCCGATCGAAGCCAGTCGGTGCAAGGGAGGCTCCGTCCCACTCCGGGATGGGGATTTGTGGGGGGACAGAGGTTGTGGGCGGCACATGGGCGGGCTTGGGAGGCTGCACAGCCTTGATTCGGGCCACATGATCTCCTCAGATCTGCGCCTGCTAAATAGCAGGCGCAGATCCAAGGAGCACATAGGGGAGGCTGGAGCCGCCTCTATGGTAAGGGAGTGAACACTCCTTTGCGCAGGGAGGCTTCAGCCTCTCCTAAGCACTGCTGGATACGGCACTGGCCCATTGGCCTCACCAGTCTGGCACTGCTTAGGATTGCGCCCCAAGTCACATAAGCAATAGCAAAACAAAGAAATCTGGGAATATTGGAACTCAAATGAATGACATCCCATTGAGAAGCAGGCGACACTTGAGAAGCATGTCCCCCAATTTCTACATTTCCCCCCAAATTGCTTCCAAATTCAACATGGCTGTCAGGCCATCCCTGACCTCATTCATCAATCGCTTGAATAATGCTGTGCTGATGGGAGAGAAAAGCAAGAGAGGGTGCGTAAGTGGAGACGGAGTGTCTCTGAAAACTGAGAGGAGGGCAAGGGGTGGAGAGCAATTGAGACAGCTGACCTGGACGCTGGGGCAGCAGATAAATTAGAAAGAGCACAACCCCATGGAGATGCGTGCTCCGGCTCATGCAGCAGGAATTAAAGATGAAATATTTTCAGAGTAACAATTCACCTCTAACTGGAAGGAGAGGGACCTGCTGACATTTTTGGCAAAGATCAGGGCCTGCTGGTGTCCGTCTCCTGTGTATTTGGAGGGATGAGCAGTGAGAAATTAGAGCAAAAGTGGCTGGAGTGTCTTCTGATGAGTCTTAGGAAGGGCTTGACCCCAATCCCACAGGTTCAAGGCTAAACTCTGCTCATTGGAGGCATAGTTTAATCAGTGTTATCCAATTGTATGACAAGACGTGCCAAAGGCAGTCATGCATATAACACATCGATTTGGAAGTGAGTGCCACCAGTGGCGGATCTAGGGGGGCAAGGGGGCACGAGCCCTGGGTGCCATCTTGGGAGTGGGCGCCATAACCATGGCCCGCCCCACCCCAAAATGGCGCCCGCGGCCCGCCCAGGGCCTGCGCCACATTCTCCTTACTCCGGCTGGCCTTAAAGAGCCAGCTGGAGCGAGGAGAACGTGCTGCTGCCCAGTGCCCCCTCCCTCCCTCCCGCCTCTTAGAGTGGGGACGGGGCACCACGTGGCATTCTCCGCGCTCCGGCTGGCTCTTTAAGGCCAGCCGGAGCATGGAGAACGCGCTGCCGCCCGGCGCCCCCTCCCGCTTCTCAAGGCGGGGGACAGAAAACTGGGCGGTACCGCATTCTGTTCACTCCCGCCGGCCCTTTAAGGCCCACGGGAGCGAACAGAACGTGCTCCTTAGAGGGGGCGGGGGCGCGACGTCATGACATCACGATGTCGTGACGTCATGATGTGCGTGCCCCTGGGGCGCCATTTCATTGGGTGCCATGGGCGTCATTTGAAGCAGATCCGCCCCTGAGTGCCACAGAAATAAGTGAAAATAAGAAGAGCCCCACTGGATCAGGACAAAGGTCCATCTAGTCCAGGTTCCTGGATCTCACAGTATCTCAGGGAGCACACAAGACAACTAGATACCTGCATCTTGTTGTCACTCCCCTGCATCTGGCATTCTGGAACATTCTTCTGAGTATGATAATTATGTTTCTGTTCATTTTGATCCCAGGACTCCCTGCCACCTTACATTTATCACAGTTGGGCCAGGAACAGGGTGGAGTGGGGCTTCTATGCACTCTTCTGAGAACCTTTAGAGGAGGGTTCTTTGGCATAGACAACCTTCTTTGGCATAGGGCCAGAGGCCATGTCTGCAGGCCACTGCATTGTGACGTGACTTCCAAACATTCAGTGATAACGTCATCACATCATCACCAAACGTTCAGGCTGCCAAGCTCCACGTGGAGCTCAGCCTTGCAGCTGGAGCACCACAACAGCACCATGCAAAAACACCCACAAGGCTGCTTCTACCTCCTCCCCAGCACACACACCTCAACTCATAAGCATGGCACGTTGCACTCCATTGCAGGCATAGGCAGCGAAGCCTCCCATCCAGTTTGCCAAACACCAACAGCAGCGTTGCACGCCCGGCCTCACAGTGTCACAGCTGTCACCACCACCATGTCCTGGAGGAAAGTGCCACCCATTGCTTCTCTATGGGCTGGCTACTGTGGGCTGGATGACATCAGGTGGTAGGCTGAATCCAGCCCGTGGGCCATAGACTGCCTACCTTTGCTTTTATTTAGAAATACCATGAGAGAGGTGTGTGGGTATAGCCCTGGCCCCAGGAATGTGTACAATCAGTTCTTTTTGGAAGCTGGGGCAGAGTTATGTCGTTCTACTCTTCACCACACAAGATTATTAGCTCCAGTAGTAACAATTTTCGGCTTAGATTTCTAGGTTGTCTGCATCCAAAAACCTAGGATTTCTAGGGTAGGAGTTTGTGGTGTCACTAAGTGAGGCCCAGTAATATCAGAAGATTGACAACCCTTGAAATATGGGAGAGGGGGAACCTGGTATGAGGTGACACCCAGAAGCAACCTAAAAATGGCTCTTTGCTCTCTATCCATGTGTGAAAACAAAACTCATAAATTTCAAACTGGGTTATGTTTAGCAAACTGTCCAAAATCTATTTTAGCTGTAGCTGAAATGCAAAACTGGTCCACCTGAAACAAGGAAGAAAAGAACGGGTCTTTTAGTCCAACTATTGCACCAAGGCAGGACAAATCCAAATGCTTCTGAAAGATTGCAGAATTATGTAACCTCTATGAGAGCATACCTAACCTCTGTATGGGTGTTTGCTTTTCTCTCCTGTGTTGTGTGTTCAGCTTCTCTCCAGTTTTGCTCCTCAAATGATACTTGATCATGCTCCTTACACAATGCTATTTTCATCTTCCCCTTGGCTCCTTCTTCCCCTCCTCAGTGCTTTAGGTGGATTGTCTGCTTTAAAATGATTTTAATTTATTTTTGAAATACTTTGTACTCACACACACACACACACACACACACACACACACACACACACACACACAC
>JAJKFI010036218.1:0-57444 GCA_029204185.1 Lerista edwardsae
GTCTCCAAGCCCCCAACTCTGCTGCTATTTACACAAATTCACAACAGCTATTTCTGCAGAATTAAAAAGTGGGCTACTCTCAAACATTACTGGAGTGTTGAAATTCAGACATTTTCAATGTGGTAGCAGACTGCCTTTAAAATGCATGTAACATGATGACCTCATAAAGTGGAGTAGTAGCTAGCCTGTCACCAAAACAGAGGCTATTCAATCTCAATACAGGATCTCTAATGAAGGCTGGGTATTGATGGGATATTGGACCATGTATTTTTCACTCCAGGTTTTGGGGATGCAGAAACAAAACATGCCTTGTTGTTGATAACAAAGTCGTCGAAAGGCTATCTACACATCTATAATAAATACAGTAACTGAGTAATAGATACTCAATACAGAGCTGCACTTTGGATCTTTAGAAGCTCTAAAAACATTTTACCAACATTACTCTCATAATCTATACAACTACAACATAGCGCTAATGCCAAAGCCCTTAATAGAATTTTCACTAGCAAGTTTGTCCCTTAATTTTTTTAATTTAATAGCTGCTAAAATGGCTTTGCTGTCACTTTTGTCTTGTTTATGAAATATTCATACCCTGCATTCTCACAGACAATGTACTAGGGAGGCCCCTTGGATGGAAAAATATGTTTTAAGGGGAATTACCCCAGAGAGGGAAGCATCTAATGAAATGTTGACAGAGCAGCTCGAGACTTGGGCAAGTCCTGCATAATGGAAAGAATATTCCATCTGATTAACTAATCTATCTGAAATTTCCAAGTGCTTATCCTCAGTGGTCTGTATTCTGGGCTTTGTGACTGAAGATTAAACAGACCTCTAATTGCAGAAATCTGCTGAGGAAAACAAAGTGACATGCCATATTCATAACACATAAAAGACACCTACTTTTGACTTCTACAAGGTCACCCACTCCGTATGACTGCTGAACATGTAGCATCACTAAGATGTAAATCACAGACAGCTCTAAGTAACAGAAAGAAGCGTACCTCACTCAGGCTGATGATGCTTGTACCCCACTATCCAGAAAAATGTGGGAAATTGCTGCATTTCATTTGCAACACGGCGCTCAACGATAGAATTCTTTCCTCCTGGTATGCATACTGCATTGAGAATGCAAACTAGAGCAGCCTATGCAGCAATTCTCTGAACTTCAGGATGTACTGTACTCTACTGATGAATAGGATATGGCCTAGTGTGAATGAGCAAAATAGGCCCATGAAAAGGTGAAGTCATGTTTTTGATCAGGGCGGGTGGTAGCAAAGGGCCAATTCATATGTCTGCACCAGCTGCCAATGACATACACAGCTTTCCATGGAGAATGCGACAAAACGAATGGATTTTATATATCTAAGGTGAGATACCTCTTGAGGCTGGTGTGCTTCTAGAGAGGCTGATAAATATATGGCAGAATGAAATGGACAGGTTCCTGATTTCAGGTAACATTTCTGTCAAAAAAGGAACTGTGCCACTACAAGGTGTAAAAACTCTAGTTGAAATAGGCTTACTATGACATAAAATCACCAGCACCTGCTTCTCTTATCAAGCTGGGAGAAAGCTGCACATAAGAAGTGCTCACCATCCTCTCCGCTCTGCCAAACCCCTCCACAGAGAGTCTGTCTGGACCATTCTCTCAATCAGCTTCTTCCACAACATGCCATCAGAAGTCACCCGGTACCATTCCTTACACACCAGTTCAACAGCACACAAAGACTTGGCATCCAAGTAGGACAGGATATTCTCAGCAATGTGATCCAGGCCTCGAGCTGGAACAAAAGTAAACGCAGTCAGACATCACCGGGAAGTGCAATAGGAGCCCGTGATTGTTAAGAATGGAATTTCATCCCCATAATTGCTCATTCCCTTCTCTAATACAGAGCTGGGATGATTAGGCAGAAAATAGTCACTTGTGAAATTCAGAAACCAGGGACTTCTTTTGCAATACAAAATACAACAACATTTTAAAAATGATAACAAATCCAGACCATTGTCTCAATCTATTTCTATGGATTTTAGCACTAGGTGGATGCATGGAAAAAATTTTTTTCACTTGATACAGCCCCTGCCCCCACAATTCAACAGGACCATTTCTCATTCTGCTGTCACAGCTGTTCTTCTATTCCAACAGTTCAAAAGCTGGCTTTTTGGAAGGACTAGAAAAGGAGCTTTTTGATGCAATGAAGAATAGAATACATACATATTCCTAATGTGCAGCCTGCAGGGAAGTGGTATTTGAAAATGGTTTTTGGGGGTATGTGTATGCACAGATGTGTGGCATGAGACTGCTTGCACAAATGGGAGAAGAAACCATTTTACTGATGTAAAATGGCATTTATTTTGCCAGGTAGAAGGAAACATGCAACGAAATGCTGCAAACGGCACACATTCTCCAGCATGGCAAGTAGAAGATCCTGAGAGCATCTCAATATAGCTGTTTACAAGGAAAAATGACAGAGAAGATATCAAGAGAATAAATTTGAAAATGCGACGGCAGCAGTCAGCTGATTCATGCCACGTATTATGATAGGAGGAATAGGAAAGTGGTATGGTGGCTGGGGCTCGCTCTGGGCTGCTTCAACTGCATTGGGCTCCTCTATTAACGTACTACTATACATTCAAGTCTGATGTACAGAGGCCTCAAAAGAATAAGAGGCCTATAAAATAAGATGATTTCATTAATAAAGTTTCACTTGACTGCTGTTGATATGCACAAGAGATATGGAGGTAGTTAGAAGGGCATTTCTCTTTGTCAGCTGAACTGACAGACGGGTAAACTGGGCAGCCACTGTGTTAGCCCAGGCAACAGAACGTTTTATCTAGATTATAAAATTAATGAATTAAGATCTCAGTCTTTAGGTTTACAATGTCTATCACATCACAGACACAGGCCTGGAAGTAGAAGTGGAGTATATGCATCAATTCAACTAGTATGCTACCAAGGGTAATACAGAGGCACTTTTATAGCGTTACCTTCACCCTGCTCTAAGCCCACCGGCAGTGGAAGAAAGAAGATAGAAGAAGAAGGTCTAAAGAAGATGGAGAGTTATGCTATTCAATAGCTTCTTAGCTCTAAAAAAATAGCTTCCTAGAGCTCTTGGAACAGATGCAAAGGATGTCAGAGGTTCCAGGAAGGAGAGCAGATAAACCAGTTACTGGTTTGTATGGTGATGTTAGTTAGGATTCAGCTGCCTGATCTGAATTTCTCCACATGGAGATTCAGCAGTATCACCCTGGCTTCTGCTGTACTCCACAGGAGGGTTTCGCATGTTGAGGCCTCCTTGGGGCAGGGGAACATCTGATTGAACATTTGTTTTCTTGCCTAACAAGAGACCCCATCAGCCCCATGTAAACCCCAACAGCTGCTATTGGTCAAACCAAACCTGCATCAGCTCTATTGCTAGCACCAATCTATACTGACCTGTGAAGGCAAATCAGACCTGGGAAGGGGGTTAGGATTTGGCAGGTGACACTGCCAAACTAGTCCCCTTACTGGGCCCAATCCATGCACACCACCCCTATCTTCTCCCTATTCCACTCAACCCACTTCCTTTCTGATCCCTGCATTGCTTTATGTGCTCTGACAGGAAGGCCTGGTCTGTCTTTGCACGATCCCGACCGTTCACAGTTTTGGTGGTGGTTAGGGTGCATGTGCCAGTGGTTTTGTGTTTGCAACTACCGCAAAGTGCATTATGCCAGTGGAGCATGGCATTCCACCAACAGAATGCACCCATAGGATTGGGCAAGCATTCATCAAAGGGGCCACAAGAGCAAAGAATGTTTAGCATATTGGGAAGAACTGGATTCATGAGGCATATACTGTAACTGAACTATGCATAACATGTGTAATGTCATCATTATACATACTTTTCATATATGATTTTTTTAGGGTGAAACCCGCACAGAGAAGGCAATGAAAATTAGCTATATAGGGTGGACCATATGAATAAAAGCCCTTTGCAAGATTACAAAATAAGGTAGGCTTCCCCAAACTGGAAATACTGCTGCCAAGAATACTGCTGCTCTTCAATAGGAAGAGCTATGAAGAATTCATAACTTTTAGTGGTGTTGAGTATAGCAAGAGCTACTAGATATTTTGAGTTGGCCAAGATTATTATACAATTCACAAAACTATTTGAGATATTGGATTCCCTGCCTCCAGTTCTACTCTGTAAAGGGTCAAGCATGACACATTAGCATTAAGGACAAATTTCATCTAAGTTAAAAACTACCTAACATCCAGGGAGAGATCAAATGCTTTGTGGATCATGTTCTTGTTGCAGTCAACCCAAAGAATGAGCTGCATTTCTCAGCAGTAGAGGCTGAGCAAAGGAAGTAAACGCATTTTGGGCTGGCTGAGATCACACATCTGCACTTAGGCACCCCATGCATCTGTCTGCTTATCAGATGATTCTCATCAAGGTTTATGCAAGACACCACGTATCCAGTTTTTCTGCTAGCAACAGATTAGCAAAAGAGTTTGTGAATGAAGAACGGCACAACAACAAGGCTGTTCATGGATTTTTAGTCTTCTCTTTCATGTTCTCTGGAAAAATTCATTAAATGTAAATGTGAAAGAAATAATTTCTAAGAGACATGTCTCTCTAGAAAATAAGGGTAGCGATTCTTAAATGAAAGACAATCCAATGAAGCTAAATTTGACAATCTAATACCACAGAGGAGGAAAGTGAAAGAAGAATAAGAAATATTTCAAAAGCAAGTTAAATATGGGATGCATCTTTATAGGTAGAGATGTGAAGGCCCAGAAAAATTCAGAAAAAAATGGGGTTTTTCCATTTTTTTTCCTGAAGCCTTTTTGTTTTTTTCCGAAAAACGGGAAAAATTGAAAAGAAAAAAAAGGATTTTATACAAAATATACAGATTTTGATGAACTATTCTTACTGGATAAAGGTCAATATATTAAGAAAATGTATAGATTCTTATTAGATATGTTAATGGAAGATGAAACAGTGAAGGACACGATGATTAAATGAGCAAAGAATGTAGGTCATGATATTCCATTGGATAGCGGGGACCAAATTTGGAAAACAATTATTAAATTGACTAAAGCAGTATCTTTTAAAGAAAATATTTATAAGATGTTTTATAGGTGGCATATATCTCCAGATAAACTAGCTAAGATGTACCCTGAAACAAACAATAGATGCTGGAAATGTCGATAGGGACTTTTTATCATATGTGGTGGACCTGTAATAAGGCAAAAAGATATTGGGTAAGAGTGTGTACATTGTTACAAGAGATGCTGAGATGTGTTATCCCATTGCAACTGGAATTGTTTCTCTTAAATATTATACCAAATAGTTATAGCAAAGAAGAAAAACATATTATGATACATGTAAATACTGCAGCAAGGCTTATGTACAGATGTGGAAAAATGTAGACATACCATCAGTAGAAATGTTAATACAGAAAATATACGAAGTAGTTGAGATGGACATATTAACGGAAAGAGTTAGAAATGGTGAAGCAGATAGAATTAAAAATATATGGAAAATATTTTATGATTGGCTAGATGAATAGGTAGTAATAATATGAAGATAAAATGATTAGTTTAAATTTTAAATGATTACAAAAATGTAATTTTTACGTGTGTGTAAGATGGTAACCAGCTATGTAGATTAGAAAATGAGGTTTGCTATTATCCGACAGATTCCTAATGTATCAACCTATGTATCCCTTACCTATGTAATTCCCTTTCCCTATCCCTAACTGTAGATACACAGTAGATATCAATAAAAATTTAATGGTGGAAAAAAAGAAAAAAATAGCAGAAGCAGAAACTGATACTGATAATTACAGCTCAGAAAATGATTCTGATTAAATGTCATGCCCATTCATTGAAACTTAGTCCCACTCCCTTCTATATACTTCCCCCCCTTCAATTCTTTTTATGAGAATGGTTTTTTTTTATTTAATACTGTGGAGAGGAAATATGAATAATTGTTACTTCTGGATTTTTAAAATTTTTTTTAATATGCTAGTTGTGATAATTTTATAGCAAGTCAAATTGTTCATTGTCATATTTTATGTTCCTAAAGTAACAGAATGACTTTCAATCTGGAATAGGGGAAAAAGTGCTAATGTAGCATTTTTTTCAGTTTTTCCAAAAATTTCCATTTCCCCCCTAAAAAAACAGAAAAATACTGGGGGGGGGGGTTTCCCGAGCTTCAACATTTCTGGAAATTTCTATAAATCTCTATTTATAGGACAGAACCCTTAAAGGATGTGCTTACTGTTCTAAAGCTAAAGAAAAGATGCAAAAGGCCAGGCAAAGGGTAAGAAATCTTAAGCTTGATCTAGACCAACCAACTTGGAAGAATGAGCTGGTACACCACAGTTCCAGAACAGAAAAATGGCCGACTTCCATATAGTTCCTTCCTTAGAATCATAATTTTGGTGGGAGTTGAGATGACTCAAATCTGAATGCCAAAAACAACATCTTCACAGTTTTCTATTAAAACTGAATATTGTATAGCAACAACTTGGCATTTAGGTACTGATTTTATCTCACTCTAAACAATGCTAATCTGCATGATCCGAAGCATATATTATGTAACTGGCACATGGCCTCATGTAAGGTAACAGGCAGCCCAATAATGGCTGCCATTGTATCCCGTGGGGCCAGAGCAGCTGCCGGAGTCTTCTTGGAGGAAGGGAACATTTGTTCCTTTATCCTGGGTAGAACACCTCTAGCCACAACTAAACGTGCCTGTGCCTGCTAATAGCAGACACAGAATTGGGAGGGCCATGTTGGGTTCAGGGGCTCTGGAGAGGGCAAAGGATTCATCAGAGCTTCTGCCACCATCCCTGTCCCCCCCCCT
Source organism: Lerista edwardsae (assembly GCA_029204185.1). Lineage (NCBI taxonomy): Eukaryota > Metazoa > Chordata > Lepidosauria > Squamata > Scincidae > Lerista > Lerista edwardsae. The sequence goes on from JAJKFI010036218.1 coordinate 6,852, forward strand.
TCCAGGCCCAATCCTCTCTATGTTCTGCCCTTCCCCCCCCCCCAAATTCCTTCCCACCTTCTCACATTCTGAAAACCTCCCGGCCACACAACGGGGGAACTCACTGTCCAGAACTCCTTGGGTGTGTCTTTCCTGGCACTGGAGCTGGCTTCGCCGCCGGTGCTGGATGTCTCCCACTGGAAGCAGAGTGCCTTATGGCACTTTTGCGACACCCAGCATCGGTACTAGAAAGCTCAAGATTGGGCTCTAATGTAATGTTCAAACTCCCATAGAAAATACATCAACAGAGCATAAAATCTATAACAACTCAAATTCTTCCCCAAATGATAACTCCTTGAACCAAGGCTGAGGAGGTGGTATGCAAAACCTCGTCTAACCTCACCCAAAATTGCTTTCGATGCCAAATATGACTCTGACTTCACAGTACTGCTCAGGTTTATAAAGCCTAAATGCTGCACAAATTGCACAAAGATCTCACATTGATTTTATTCTACACTGAATTGAACCTGTTTTCACAAAAAATAGTCATTCCCCCCCCCCCCATTTTCTAGAGCTGAGGCTTTCTGACAACATGTTTTCTCGTGCAACTCCTAAAGCAACCTTTTTTAAGATCAGGGGTGTCAATGCACCTTGCAACTTAGGTCTCTTCTAATTCAGAAAACAAACTATGAGTTGGATCCAAAGGTTCTCCTCCACATGCACAAAGTGTCACCCACTCAAAAAAGGATTGCTTTTCACCTCATTCTAGCTAGACAGTTGCATGAGAAGAGTGAAAAACACACACCCAAAGATGAACTTTTCCTTGTGCAACCAGCAAGCAGAGCCATGAAAAATGCCCCAGAACATACCTGAATTCTGGCTTGAGCAGCTATACACTCATAATCAGAAAGACATCAGTGGCTTTCTACAACAAGGATAAATCCGACTTGGCCAAAGTAATACAAAGCCTTAAAGGATAATTCAAGATTAAGACTAACTTTTCTCCTTCCATGATCCCACTGAAATACCTGGCAGTGCTGTGATGAAGTCCCTCTGTAGCATAGGTTTGAGGTATGAGTTGATATGTCCGTGCTGATAGTGACACATCTGGGAGATGAGATGCTCCACAAATTCCACTTGGTCAGACTCTGACCACTGTTCAAAATACTTGATACAGAGTTCCTTTTCCTTTTCATAGCTTGCGGAGAGCTTCCTTTGCTTGGGCACAATCATGCTTGAAGTGCCATTGGCAAGTTTTGTCTATGGAAGGAAAGAACAGCATATGCAAAATGAATTTTTGGAGATGGATAATTTAACATGCTTGAATAGCACTATGATACAAAGTCTGCTAGAGATGTACCTACCTGAGTGACGGGAAAAAATTAATCCAAGTGTTAATTACACACTACACAGACTAAACTGCCACCAAGTTCCTACCTCTCCAATACCACATGTATTAATGAACCATACATGGCCACACTTGCCTTTCTAAAACGTAACTCCTAAAATATCTACTTTAGGGCCACAATGAAATGCAGCTAAGATGAGCAGAAAATTCATGAGGTATAAGAGAGGAAGAGACTTGGTGCTATTCAGCAGCATGCAGAACACAAAACCGTATGTCTAATATAAACTCCACAAATGTAGTATAATAAATTTTAAGACATTTTAGAACTAGCCATTTATGGTTTTATGCCCATCATGAAGCTAGCTCCTGAAAGAGGGATTTCAGAGCCCAGAACACCCACACACCATGAACCTACTCTTAAGGAGAACCTTCTCAAATGTTTTTGCAACAATTTAGCTGGTGCAAGTGTGCGTATCTTGCTTTTATGATAACATCCCATAACTAAGGGTGTGTTTTTTGGTGAAATTTTTCCCAAAATTTCTTGATTAAAATAGCAAATTGCAATGTTACGTGTTTTTATTCTACATTCTCAATCCAAGTTCTCATTTTTATTAATTTTAATGCTTTAAAAGTGTACTAGGTAGATGATACATGTGACACAGTGTCAGCAGATAGCCACAGTATTATTTCTAATTGGAAAAGTAGCCTATTTTAATTTCTGGAAAATATCTTAAATACCAAAATGTGATGTTTTCTGTTTTTATGCGGATATTTTAACTGCCAAAAGGTGGTTGTTAACACCCAGAAAGCAGTTTTCAACAAAAAAAACAACAACCCGCCCCTACCTTCAAAACAATAAATGGGCCACTGTTGTTTTCAAGCTAGCAACTAAAGGTGATTTAGCACTTGCACTTTGGGACTTTTCCCTCAGCAAAAGAACAAACTAAAATGTATCCAGGCAGTACAACCATGCATGACGGTATGTCCTGGAAGTTTCTAAAGTACTACAGTAGTCCAAAGTTCAGGTATTATACATTTAAAAGAACTATATACGAAATTGATTAGTTATTTAAAAGAGACATGATAGCAATAGTTCAAGTAGTTAGGTGGCTTGCTAAAAAGGAGTCTGTACAGTGATAAAACAAATCTGGGTCCCCAATCCAGTCAGCGCCCGTACTGAGGCAGTACTTCACAGAATCACATTGTCCCCTACCCTGTAATATTGCTGGGACCCAGCCTGAGCTCAGTGCTAATGCAGGGCAGTATTTTGGTGGCTCTATCAAGCAATGGATCTTGTGTAACTGAGTGAAGAAAGAATGACAAGTTAATCCAAAAAGCCCAGGACTCATTATATAAAAGATGTACACCGTGACAACCAGAAGCTTCCAAGATATACCTTTACCCCCAAGTGCCCAAGCCTGCAGCAGATGCTCCTTGTTACATTACTCAAATATGAAAGGTGGAACCTTGCTGGTTTCTTTTAAGAAAGGAAAAAAAATGTTACATATTTTTTCACCAGGATCTATACACTGTGGCCAGATTCTATGCCATGCAAAACAAGAATACCTATGATTGATTGCTGTACTGCTCCAGCAATGGATTGACAAGCAAAACGTTCGGTCGGAAAACCAAAGCATCATCATAAACAAAATAGGGCTCTCTTGTTGAGGCCTCAGTGGTCTTTATGGAAATAATAAAAAAACATAGTTCCTTGATGTAAAAGTGCTGGGTTTCTCCATATACAAACGTTGCTAGTGATTGTGCAACATCAAAGCATGAAAACTGGACTCTATTGAACACTGGCCTGGGGGGGGATTCTGTGGCTATTTTCACAGCAGTTCGGTTGTTCGCAGAACAGGAAAACCAATGAAACGCTGAATTAAGATTTAGATAGTTGATAAATGGTGTATTTTATAAGCCTGACCTCATTTCATTTCCCATTTCATTTGCTGCACAGCCAATCTTATAGCCGGTTGTTCTCATTCGGCATACTTTTAAAATAACTGTGTTCTTACCCTCATCCCTCTAAGAAAGATGCTCCTTTAAACCAGGAGCACAAATGAGTCAACTCAATATCTTGAACAAGAACCAGTGTCATTACCTGGCTCGGATGACCCTCTTCCGAAAGCCTGCTTATACCTGAACTCACAGAATTGGAAGTCCAATCATCAAGTCCAACACCTTACCAATACAAACTGTCCACAACTACAACATCTTTGACAGATGGGCATCCATTATCTGCTTCAACACCAACAATGAACTGTCTACCTCTTTCCAAGTCAGGCTATTCTTATACCAGGGGTGTCAAACATAAGGTCCATGGGCTGGAGGAAGCCCTTTATTTGGCCCACATGATAACTGGGTTCTCCCAGTGACATACTGTCAGCAGTGCTGCTTCTGCTGAGGCTTTGAGAGGGAGTGATGGGAAGCCTCAGAAGGCAAGGAACACCAAAGAGGAAGGTGCAGACCAAGAGAGGTGAGAGAGGGAGCCACTGCTGAGGTGCTGGGAGAGCCCAATTATCTTGTAAGCCACCCTTTCAGCAGGACTGCTTCTGCCAAGGCATCACTTCACAGAGCACCTCTCAACTGCTGAGCTGTGAAGTCAGTGGCGTAGCTAGGTCATTTAACATTCAGGACCCATACATTTTTGATACTCTCCCTAGAACAAAATTATTATTATTTTACATTTTTATACCATTCTTCATGTTGTTGTTGTTTTTTTTTTGGGGGGGGGGTACATGGTTCCTCCCCTTCATTTGTCCATACAACCACCCTGGGAGGTAGGGGAGGCTAAGAAATAGTAATAGTCATGAGAAGAAATGAGTAATAATAATGGCCAGAAAATAAATGCAGTGAATATTTCCCCACAAGCAATGAAGGAACAACAGTGCCCTCCCCTGCTATTGCTCCCCTGCACATAGTACTCAGTGCCCACACATCTGGAGGTTGAATGTAGCCATCGTGGTTAAAAACAACTGGTAAGACTACAGTCCACCATGACTGTTTAGAATCCACTTTTAATGTCATCTAAGCTAGTGACCAACAACATCCAAGCTTCCCACCAGTGGGATCACTAGGACTGTGTCACACAGTAAGGTAACACATGGTGTCATCCCCATTAACTTCATTTCTTTATTTTATTATGGAACAGTACAGGTCATCCAAAAACCAGTAAGTAACAAAAAAAACAAAAAAACCAATGGACAACTTCATGACACTCACACAACTGAACAGGAATTCTAATATTAGCTCTGATAAATGGAAAAAGCAGCTGACACATAATCACATCTTACTAGTTTCATTATGTGTCATAATAACACCTCGTTAACTCTCAGACTGCAGCCATGAAATTAAAAGACGTTTACTTCTTGGGAAGAAAGCTATGGTGAACCTAGATAGCTTAATCAAAAGCCGAGACATCACCCTGCCAACAAAGGTTCGCATAGTCAAAGCGATGGTTTTCCCAGTAGCCATGTATGGCTGTGAGAGCTGGACCATAAGAAAGGCAGAGCGTCGAAGAATCGATGCTTTTGAATTATGGTGTTGGAGAAGACTCTTGAGAGTCCCCTGGACTGCAAAGAGATCCAATCGGTCAATTCTCCAGGAAGTCAAGCCTGATTGCTCCCTGGAAGGACAAATGCTGAAGCTGAAGCTCCAATACTTTGGCCACCTGATGAGAAGAGAGGACTCTTTAGAAGAGACCCTCATGCTGGGAAAGATTGAAGGCAAAAGGAGAAGGGGGTGACAGAGGATGAGATGGTTAGATAGTGTCACCGAAGCAATGAATATGAAATTGGGCGAACTCAGGAAGCTAGTAGAGGACAGGGAGGCCTGGCGTGCTGTGGTCCATGGGGTCGCGAAGAGTCGGACACGACTTAGCGACTGAACAACAACAACAACAACTCTCAGAACACTCAAGTCTCATTGGTCAGTTTTTAGTTAAGGAAATCCACTTTTTGTTACATAAATCAGTTATGGTTTTTTCTGGTTATTTGCCTATAATGTTTGATAGAACATTACAGTTTATTTTAGTATAGTTTATTTCAATACATTCTGCCTTAAATTATGCATGAAATGATGTATAACATGGTTGTATTATTCTTAAAAACCACAATTTTGGTCTCTAGTCGTGTCACACACCCCAACGTGTCACCTTACTAACACTTTATTGATTCCATGCTATGTGATAATCACACCTCATTGGCTCATTGAACAATCAATCTCATTGGTCCATTTTGAGTTAAGGAAATCTACTTTTTGTTACATATAACAGTTGTATTTTTTGCCATAACTTTTGACATGATGGTATTATTCCGAAAAACCACATTTTTAACTATTTTTGTCACTAGTGGTGCCACCACCCATGAGGATGACAGCCATGGTGCCCTCCCCCCCGGCTAGCTACACCACTGTGTGAAGTGATGCCTCAGCAGAAGTGGTGCTGCTTAAAGAGCAGACTGTGTTAAAATTGGGCTCTCCCATATCTTGAAGATCTTATCAAAATTTGCATATTTTCTCTTCTGTCATTTGCAACAAATAAGTTCCTACATGAGAATAAAATGTTTGTTTTTGGTCATTTTCTGCTTAATAACATATCCTGCCTAATGATGTCATTTCCAGCCCTCAGCAAGAGTAATGAATATTATTTGGCCTGCTGTATGAAATGAGTTTGACATCCCTGATGTATACCATCAGGAAGTTCTTCCTAAAATTTACGTGAACTCTCCCTTCTAACTTTTACCATTTGCCCTGGCTCTATCCTCTGGAGCAACCAAGAACAAATGTGCTGTCTTCCATGTGACAGTCGCATAGATGTTTAAAGATCATCACCTCTTAATGGTCTCTTCTCCAAACTAAACAGGCCCAACGTCTTCAACTTACCTTTCTAGGACATGATCTCCAGCCCCCTTACCATCTTAGTTGTGTTCCTCTGGGCCCACTCCAGTATGTCAATATTCTTCAAACTGTAGTACCCAGGACACAATAATCGAGGTGGGGTCTGACTAAAGCAGAATACAGTGGTACCATTACTCTTATGATCTTGATACTATACGTTGCTGATGCAGCCTAAAATTGCATTTGCCTTGTTTTCCACTTGTCACACTGCTAACTCACATTTAGCTTCTAATCTATTAAAAAAATCTAGAACTTTTTTTACATGTACTAGTTCTCAGGCAAGTATCCTCAATTTTATATATTTTATACACTTTTGATTTTTCCTACTGAAATGCTAAACTTTACATTTCTTCCTACTAAAGCACATTTTGTTTATATTTGCTCTGTTTCCTATCCTGCCAAGATTGTCTTGGATCCTCCTGTTCCTGCCCTGGAGCAGTGGTTCCCAAACCATTCAGCACTGGAACACACTTTTTAAAATCTGGACCCACCTAGTTTTATGAGACAAAAAAAGTTTTATTTTACCAATCGTTCAAGCCTCTGTTTGTATCCTTTTTACTGTAGTGGTGGGGCCACCTTCTGGAACATTTTTTGAGCTCCACGTTTTTCAGACCGGGACTATTCTAGTGGTCTTGGGTTTCCTTTCGCCTGGTCTTCAGCAAGAGCTGAGGCACATGTGCCTCAGTTTGCTAGCCATACAGCTCAATGCATTTTTGTTGTCAGCTTGGAGGGAGAACACTTCCTTCTCCAGAGTATTTTGGGGCCTGCGTTCATTGGAGCAGGACCATTCTGGTGGCCTTCTTTTCGGCCTGCCCTTTGAAGTAGACTGATGCACAATTGCAAGTAATCAATACATTTTCCTTGTCAGCTATCAGCTTGTCAGTTTCACGACCCACAAACAATCAGGTTGCAACCCATTGGTGGGTCTGGACCACAGTTTGGGAAACACTGCTCTCTAGAGTATTAGCCAACCCACCCAGTTTGGTGCCATCTGCACATCTGATGATCATTCCCTCATCCAAGTCATTTATAAACTCACTCAACCTCTGATCTGCCTCTAAGATGAATTTACATGCTGAGATGTAAAACTGGAAACAAGTTAGAAGCTTATAGTCCCAGGCATCGATTTGATATGACTCTGAAAGAAGTCTTTTAAAAACCTGCCTAATTTGTCCGTCTATCACTGCTCTCCCCTCTTTAGGCAGGGTGCTCAAGAACATGGTAAAGTCCCAACGTCAGGCATTCTTAGATTATGTGGGTTATCCTGACACATTTCAATCAAGTTTTTGACACTGCTTTGGAACTTTATGATCTCCAGCAGGACTGGACAAGAGATTTTCTTGGACCACTTTGATGCCATCAACCATCATATCCTTCTGGATCACCTGTTAGGAATGGGATCTAAAAGTATTGTGCTTCATTACTGCATCATGCAGCTGGCTGGCAGTATTCACAGCAACCTTTGTCCACACTGTTATGTGCCCATATACACAATCTATTTGGAAAATAGATGGGCTTGCAGTGCTATATAATCTACTCTAGTAGAGATATGAGCTACATTTATCAAAAGAGGATACAGATTTTATGTTAATTAACTTAAAGTGTTAGTTAGGCATCAGGCACTATAGTACATTTTGCGCCCTCTTACATACAGCAGGTTCAGGTGGCAGCTGTAGCTATAGCTGTAGCATACATTCTGTAGAATATAGCTTTCTTCTCTGTGACACCTTTACGCTCACAATGAGAGCTGCATCACCTTGGACCCTGCTAGACAAACTATGGACTAACTGGTTGAAAAACCCCAGTGAAATTCAGAAAATGTCGGAACAGCTCTCAGCTTGTTCCCCTTCTCTTATCCTAAGATAAGCCATCATGTAAACAATAGCAGGGCTGTTACCTCTGACAGATGATTCCACAGAACTTGTGAGCAAGCCAAAATAGTCTGCATAGATTTAAGACTGAAAAACCATGGAATGCCTTGTATGTGCAGATATTATCTCAGGATGACAAACTTTGACCCAGTTAACAAAATTCCCAGAATATATTTTGCTCTTCACTCAAAGACTGCCCTTGCTGGTGCTATTCCTTATCCTATGTGCAGTTTCCTTTTATGACCTCAAATCAGATCCACCAATTGAATTGCAGCATGTACTTCTGCTCAGTAACGATGGTGAGGGAATGAAAGAAGATCACAGATGTATTCCGAGTGAGAGCGAGTGTGTGCATGAGGGTAAGTGGGGGGAGTGATTTGAAGAAATATTTGGGAGCTGGAAACACCCCACTGGTTACAGGGTGCTCATTTTGTGGCTTTGGGCAAGTCATTTCAACCCTCCCTGCCTCAGTTTATGGAAGGTATTTTGTAATTTCTAGATGGTGTAAGTCTTTACGAAGAGTCATCCCGCTATACCTACAACACTGCCTGCTCTTTAATCTCCTCAGAAGCAATAAAGCATATCATCCCCCCCCCCCCACCTCTAAAGCATTCAGTTAAAATATTTTAAAATGTCTGGAGGGAAAAAAATCAAATAGTTATCCCTTCTGGAGTCAGGGAGGAGGGAACTTATAACTAGCAGTTAAAGAATTTATTGCACTTTTGTGAGGGCCATTGATGACTTAACTCAACCACTTGATTTTTTACTGTCTCCAAATCTTGACAAAACTCAATATACAGGTGGCGGAAACTTATGTATGCCAACTCTTACTGACTCCTTAGGCCAACAAGGCCACTAAAAAGAACATAAGAGGCTCAGGGCGCAATCCTAACCAACTTTCCAGTGCTGGGGTAAAGGCAATACAACTTCAAGGTAAGGGAACAAACATTCCCTTACCTGGAGGAAGCCTCTATGTCTGCTCACCAGTTGCAGGATGCAGTGCATGCCCCATGTTATTGCTGGAAGATTGGTTAGGATTGCACCCTCAGTGATTGGTCTGAAACTACATGTAACAGCAACTAATTCAAACTTTGTAGTGTTAATGAATATGCATTAAGACATGTGTAGCATGCACAAACAAAGGAACTAGACTATGTGTGCAGAGATCAAGTACAGTGACTCGGGGAATAGCGTGGTAGCCTCACATGAAATGAGTAAGGTAAGGATATAGGTATGGCAATATATCACTTTTATTATGTGGATAATATTACAATAACTAGGAAGCGGAATCAAAAAGATAATGCAATGCAATAATCACTAACATTCCCTAAAAGACAGACCAAGGAATCCTGGATTTCAACACTTATTCATACCAAACCAAAGAAAGAAGTTATAGTGTGTTGAAAATTTGATGGCAGATGAGGCACAAAAAATAGTTGAGTTTGGGAGCCCATAATCAGAGGTAACCTTGGTTTTGCTGAGATGAATGTCGTTGCAGGGATCATGGGGCTATTTAGCCAAGACACAGTGATCTCGTTCAAATATGGGTGGCGGTGGGGGGGGAGGCAGAAATGGATTTGATAAGCAACCCAGGATGGCTGATAGTAGGCTTAAAAGCTAGTTTCAATAAAGCCAACCAAGAGCGTAATACTGAACTGGAGTTAGGCCGGCATAAATTAAGCTAGCAAAGTTTGGCCAGCACAAGAGCCACCATAAAGTATGTTTGGACTACCCTCAGAGTCAGGGAGGGTGGCTCACGTCTGTATGCTGGCCTCTCTGACTCTGAGAGTAGTCCAAACATACTTTATGGTGTCCCTTGTGCCGGCCCAATTTTACTGGCTTTGCTTATGCTGGCCTAAGTTTAGGATTGCGCCCTAAGGGAGCTGAGATTCTGAGTCCAGGGGAAAGTCTCAAGAAGGGGAGCTGTGGCTTGTGTAGCGATTAGAGGAAGAGGGAATGAGAGAATGGAGAAGACTAGATAAGAGCGGGGTCTGATATCTATCCTGAGGACCGGTAGCATAGCTGTTCCTGGGTAGTTGAGTGAAGAGGCTGCTTGATGCAGCACCTGCATGTGCCTGAGCAGTTCAAGAGAATGGCAACTGAAGAAACACAGCATAAGGAAAAACATGAGGGTCCTGTGACTCAACATTTTAGAAAACAAATTTCCATAAGACAAGTATGGAAGCTATTGTGGGGCAAGGTAATCAAGAACTGTGCTTTTGTGTCTTGATCAGCCACATCCAGTTTGAAACGGGGAGGGGGACTATTGCTTCTTGAGGAAGGTATAGCAAGGGTCTTCTTGGTATCTCCATAGTGCCTCAATTGGTGAAGGAAGCCAAAGTTGAAGACACTTTTGTGATTACTAATTATCACATTAAACTAGTGACTATGTTCATCTCAAGAGACTCCAGAAGGGTGGTCTTGCTGGTTTGAACTTCCTGACCAAGCAAGGTGAGGCTGATCATGGAATTATACACAAGACAAGGCTTCCAGGGTGGGGGGAAGCTCTAAAAAGTTTTACCTTCTCCCTAAAGGCCTGGGAGACCTGATCCTTTCCATGGTGGAATAAGATTAGCCTGGGTCATGTTCTCCTGGCATGCACCCAGCACCACGAAAATATGCATAGAAAATGTGTAAAGCAACAGCAGGCAACTTAATAGGTGAAAGGGACATGGAGGGAGGAGTGTTCAAACCCACCTTCCTGGACCATTAATGCAGATTGTAACACGGTGATGGATCCTTTGCCTCAGTACTAAATACTACCATATACTATAGGTAGCAGAGCAACGTCTCAAGTTCCTCCAAATTTATTTCATTGGTTTCTTGCTTCTACTTCTGATGTGAGACATGCTCAATTTGGACTATAAGCAACATCTTGCCATGCCCTGTCCTATCCCGTCCCGTCCCAGTACATTACAATTTGATTTCACACACTGCACTTTGTGTTGTTGGAAGTTGTTCTGAGGTGCCTTCTGGAGATAAATCAAACAGTACTGAACACAAGGGCATTCTATTGATCTCAAGGAGGACACAAGGTGTTTCTGCTGAGTTGTCTATTACAGGTTCCTTGAAGTAGAAGCTAAGATAAAAAAGAGGAACCTAATTAGCCAGTACTCTAGAAAAGGAAATGTTTAATGTCACAAACATTGAATAGGTCCTATAGTATTACCAAGAGGTAACAGATTGTTCTCATGGTAAATTTCACAATGATTTTCTATCCTCGCATCATAACCTAGAACTGAATAGAAATAAATTATAGCACTTTGCTTACTGCACACTGGCCAAAATCCACAGAAGTGCATGGCTTGTTTCTTTTACTTCATCCACAGATCCCGAACAATAGAAGTTTGTTAGACAATACAAGAGGCTGGGAAGGAATCTGTCCCCCACATTACACAACAACTTCCCCTGAATAATTTTCCTATAGCTGGAGATGATTCTAGCCACTGCTGAAAGTTATGAAGAGGCAAGAGCAATTTATTTCTTCACATATAATATGTTGCCTATTAGTCACAGCAAAGTATTCCACCAAACTCCAGCAACAGTCTACTCCTCCCCAGTATCTGCTCTGTTACCATGAAGCAGTGGTAGGCTTTTGGTCTGGTTTCACAACTGAGCTTATCTTGATTGCCCTGGTGAATGATCTACATCAGGAGCAGGAGCAAATCCCTGTGGGTCCTGTTGGATCCATCAGTGACTTTGGATGCCATCAATCATTATTTCCTTCTGAAATGGTTGACAGTGCTGAGACTTGGAGAAACTGATTTGCACTGGTTCTAGCCCGATCTAGAAGGAATATTACAGAAGGTGATGCTGGGGAACTACCACTTGGTCAGTGGCCCATCAAGTTCCTCAGGGTTCCATCTTGTTCTCCATTCTGTTCAACATCTACTGGGAGGGGTCATCCAGAGATTTGGAATGTTATATTCATCTCTCTATCAAAGGCAGAGGAAGCAGTGGAGGTCCTGAAGCCAGTGCCTGAGCACTGTGAGTGGGCTAACAAGCTGAGATTAAATTCAAAAAGGAAGGATCAGTAGCATCAGGTCAAACAGCCTGTTTGGAATGGAGTGACATTTCCCTTGAAGGATCAGGTGTACATACTCCTGGATCCAGTTTTGATCCTGGATGCTCATGTTGCTGTGGGCTAGGCACTTTTTCACAGCTTTGGCCTGTATTTGTTCCTAGAGAAGGTAGATCAAGCATGCATGATCTGATCATGTCCTGGCTAAACTATGGAAACATGTTCTACACATGACTGCCTTTGTTTGGAAACTGCAGCTGGAACAGAATGCTACTGCCAGGCTGCAGACTATGGAAGGGCGTTTATTATTCAGAGCTTGCAACTCCAACACTTTTTAGTCTATGCTGGTATGCAGTACGTTTCCAAACCTAATTCAAGATGCTAGTTATTACCTTTTCTAAGAGTGTCAAACTCATTTCATAGAGTGGGCTGAATAGAATTTATGATGCCTAATGGGGCAGGAAGTGATGTAATTAAGCAGGAAGTGATGTAATTAAACAGGTCATGACCAGAAATCAGCACTTTTTTCTCACTTAGGATCTCACTAGCTGCAAATAAGAGAGAAAATATGCAGATCTTGATCATATTTTCAAGATATGGGAGAGCCCAATTATGCAGGCTGCCCTTTCAGCAGTGACACCTCAGCACAGCTCAGCAGCTGCTGGTGGTGCTGGGAGAGCTCAAGGGCCAGATAAAGAGCTTTTGGAGGCTGCATCCAGCCCCTGGGCCTTATATTTGGTACCCCTGACCTTGTCTCTGCTTCACATTCCATCACTACCTGAAGTGTGGCTGGTGAGAACATAGAACAACCTTTCTTAGGGTCCAATCCTATCCAGTTTTCCAGCACCAGTACAACCACAATGCAGCCCTGAGGTAAAGGAACAAACATTCCCTTATATTGAGGAGGAGATTGCTCTTCCACTGCAGGACGCTGTATATGTCCCATTGGCACAGCTGCATTGGTGCGGGAAAGTTGGACAGGATTGGGCCCTTAGTCATAGTGTTCAGGTTTTGAAACTCATTCCCTCTAGAGGCCTGTCTAGTCCCCTTCCTGTTAACCTTTCAAAGGTTATTAAACACCTTCCTGTTCAGATGGTCATTTAACGTAATTTAATATGCCCTTCTGAATTTATTTTTATGGCCCATTTTCTGACTCAGTATTTTGGTGGTTTGTTGTGATGCTGTTTCTTTTTTATGACATTCGTTGTTCTATATCTTAAATATGGCTGTATATTGCTCTGAGGGTGCTTGGGCCAAAAATTGGCTTACAACACTTCTAAAACACATAAATAATTTATTATGAGATTCAGCAGGGATAAAGCTAGTATTGTTGATGCACTCTAGCACAGAATATAACGTGGAGATCTACCTCTATAGGTAGAGATGCTAGGAGCTGAACACAGAACTGTACACATGAAGAGAGTAAGCTCTAACCTGCCATTACTCTGAACTATTTGCTTGCACTCACCTTCACCTCCTTATTTTCCACGTTGTTCTATAGATATAGGATTTAACCAGGCAAGGTCATTCCTGTACACACTGATGCAGACAGTTTTTGCTTTTTGTTCATTTCAGGAATTACAAGGCCCTGCACATATGGAAGAGCAGCAGCAGGACTGGGATCCAGGCATTCAGGTGACACCACCCTTTTGTAAGGTGCTTGTACAATGCCAGTGCTGAACAGAAATCTATGTCAATGTCAGAGATTTTACTACCATGCAGGTACCACCCAGTGCTGACTTTGAGACCCAGTTAAGGCTTTGATCATCTTCTGCCCTCAATGTCAGCATCAGGGTCAAAGCAAATTGTACAAAGATCATCTCACCTACAGCTGCTTTGGTTTCTTTCTGCTAAATATGTCAATCTTAACAGAGCCACCTTAACAGAATTTTTGGGTGGGCCCAAGTGAAAGGAGTGGGGGGGGGGGGAGGGAATGGGATGAGAGGACATAATGTTTAATTATAAGAAATGATTGAAATAGGCACAGACATACCCCGGGTGCCTCTGCACTGCAGCAACCGCTAAACTAGTTATCGTTAATGGTTTAAATTTCACTGTGCTAATCATTTCAGGACACAAGCCTTTCTTGATAATCTAATGAATTATTCCAACATCCTTCAGCAAAAAAAAATCCTCCATGACAGCACTAATTACAAGACGTTTTCCCAGTGCTTATGTAAAATATGACAGAGCAGCAGCTTAGGGAATTGCAAAAAAACTGCTTCTAATTTCCACTGAGAAACTGACAAACACCTCTCTTGCATCTCTCCCAGCTCTCAAGTAAGATTTAACTTTCTCATTTAGTTAATTACCGAGTGAGGATCATCATTTTCCCGGATCGGAGCGGCACAGAGCCTTTATCGTGTTAACTTGTGAACTTGATCGATGGCTGCTGCTAAAACTTAATAACTTCACCCCCTGGCAAATTGTAAGATAAATATAATAGGAGAAACTCTGACAGTAAAAACCTGCCAGAAATGAGTGCTGTGTTTATGTTTCTTTGCAGGCAGCAAAAAAAAATTCCAACAAAACAGAAACAAAAAAATCAACAAAAAGCTCAACCAACATAACAGCTTATTATTGGGTGTGTGTGTTACTTATATTTAAAAGACTCCAGGCAGTTAACTTTCTGTGCACTGCTCAAACTTTGCTGGGAAGATAAAGAACACAGGGGATATTACCAAAGCAAAGGCAGGAAATGGGGTGGGAGTGGGGAATAAGCAGAAAGGGTAGCAGTTGATACTGGAAAGAAACTTGATAGGCTTCCTTAAAAGCTTCCAAACTTTTCAGTTTGGTAACCAAATGACCAATTTCCCCACTCAAGGTTTAACTAGCCTTAGGAACATTTAGCATTGCCAACCTATGGGGGGAGCAATGGGGAACAGTGCAGCAAGAAAAGGGAATTCAGTGGTACAAATACATTTAAGGATGGGCAAATTGATAACCCATCACCCAAAAGAGCAGTAGGTAACAAATGTGTGACTAAACTAGCAAACATCCAGCAGTGAGTAGCTCAAAGCAAAGACCTATACATTACAAAGATTCCTGGGGCGGGGGGGACGCTGCATTTTTCCTATAGGGGAAGAATATGGACATTCACTTATAAGGGAGAAAAGACTCTCATATACAACATGAGGCTAACAGAAGTGCTTGCTTTGAGAGGCAAATGGGGATGGAAAACTGAAGAGGGGTGCCCCACACTCCATGTTTGCCCACTGCTCTCTCTCTCTGGCTTGCCAGCAACTAGGTCATTTCAATATGTTCTCTGATAATTCTTTTATAAGCAGCTGAGTGGGTGAGGAAGTGGAGGTGGCAGACAACAGCATTTTTTAAGGAACGGGAAGTAGCACAGAGGTGGGGAGGCGAATTCGCTACAATTCAGGCAGCAGAACTTCTCAAGCTGCTCCTGCACATCATTATGGCATATATTTCATCCTATTTTGTCCCACAGAATTCAACTCCATCAAACCAGCATCTATCAAAAAGCCCCTGCTCTCAAGGCTTCATATCTCCACCAGTGGGGTAAGTGAAATGAAATCAAGGGAATTTGTCATTTAGGTACATCATTAAAAAAAGAGACTTATTCAATTCTTTCCACTTTTTTTTCTAATTCATACATTTCTTAAACAATGCAGAGTAACTGGTTCCTACAGCAAATTAGACATAACTAGAAACTTTATACTGTATTAGGGATGTCACTGAACATCAAAGTGACCCTGTTTGAAACACAAATTTAGCAAGCCATAAAGAATGCTATTATTCCAAACTAGGCCATGTCCCCACTCCCCAATTGTTCTTTGCTGGTTTGGATTTCAATCCAAGCCAGAAAAGAACTCCCCTTTCATCACTTTGGTGTGGCAGGAGAGAGGTCTACTTTCTTTCCCCAGCACTTGAAATGCTGTTACAGCAGCAGCAGCAGCAGCGTCAAGGACATTTCAAGCACCAGGAAAGGAGAAAGAAAGAGAAGATCACCCTCCCTTCCCTGAAGTAGCAGGAGCTACCACTACTGCCACATTTTGGGGGGATTCATATCTTATTGTGTCCCTGATGTCACAGTGGTGTCATGATGTCATCATGGGGCTCAGAACTGGACTTGAAATTAACAGCCCCATCCTAATCTAGGCTAGTGCAGCAGACCCGGTGATGGTGGACGAGGCCTCTCACTTCCTAGCCCCCTTCTTGAGCCTGAAAGCGTTACATGGCTGTTTAGCTGGCACAGATCCGAGAAGTTCTACTGGACAGGCTAGAGTTTTACACAGGGCAAGGGGACAAATGGTCCCTTACCCTAGTGGACCTCTAGCCTGTTCCTCACTAGCAATGGACATGGCATAGCCCCATTGTGCTAGTTAGGATTGGGCTGCCTGTGAGCTAATATTCCGTAAAAGAAAGAAAAAGAAGTTTCGTTTGCTGAGTCATAAGAACATAAGAAGAGCCCTGCTGGATCAGGCCAAAGGCCCATCTAGTCCAGCTTCCTGTATCTCACAGCGGCCCAATTTCAATTCCAAGAGGGAGGTTCTGACCATCACTAAGTAGTACCTGGGAAGATAACAACAACAACAACAACAATAGCAGCAGCTTATTATGCAGACATCTCTGTGGTAGCTCGTGGAGAAATGGCATAACAGGATCATCCTGCTAAGCTCTTGGTGATTAAAAAGACCATTGCATTCTGGCTAGTGGCTTCCAAACCATTTTCAAGGATAGCCTTATGTATGGTGCATTACAGTAGTCTAAACAAGATGTCACTAGCCAGTCTCACCATACTGATTCAGACACAACCTCAGCTGATACACAGCTGTTGTTGTACAAAGCCCTCCACCCCCTGGCTGCAGATGCCACCTGACCATCCAGTGACAGCTGGGAATACAGGAGAATTGCCAGGCTATGAACCTGCATTTTCAGAGGGTGAGCTATCCTATCTATAGCAAATTGTAGTTCTAGTACCTTTATCATGATCTCCCAGATCACGAGGATCTGGTCTAGATTTTATGTCAGCAGCTTATTAGCCCTCATCCAAGCCCCAGCAGCTTCCAGGAAGTGCCCTTTAACTTAGATAGCCCCCTTGAAAGGTAGTAGAAAGGAGAGATAGAGCTGGGTGGCATCTGCATATTGGTGATACTGAATTTCACACCCCTTGATGGTCTCCCCCAGTCACTTCATGCAGCATGGTGGATCTCTGTGGCACCCCACAAGTCAGCAGCTCACTACCGAACAGGTATCCCTAGACTTATCATCTGGGTCCAATCTGCCAGGAAGGAGAGGAACTACTGCGAAACAGTGCCTTCATGCCCCAACTTGGTCAGCCAGTCCAGAATGGCACAATGGTTGATGGTGTCGAAAGCTGCTGAATTTTACTGAACAGACTCATTTTGTTGACATTCGACTTGACAGATTCAAAGTACACACTTTAGATTTTTTGAACAACTCAGTTCATTTACTTTTATTTCAGACACTCAGCTTGGAAGCTACCAATTTCTGTCTACCTCCCACTTTCATCCCAGCTTGTGCAAATTTGGTCCATGAAGTTAACTGATGAATGCAGAGATTTGCTCAACCAGCACTGCACCTTGTGAGCTCACTGGAAAAACCCAGCAAATCTTAAGCACCTAAGAGAGTTCAAATGCAGCACTGTGAAAAATGCCAGACTACTATTACTATTACTATTCAAATGCTATTACTTTCAAAAAGGAAATACAAATGAAAACATTCCTCCCTATCTATTCAAAGACCTAAGTATTTTGTGCCCAAATGCAACTTCTAACTATGCAGCAGGAAATCTGACAAGAAGTGACTTTAAAGGAAACAGTTGTGGAATTATGCTATAACAAGCAGTTGCTCTGCTGCTTTAAAACTATAGGGTTAACTTGCACGGGTTCAAAGAGGCATCCTGAGGGTTTCATCTTTCAATTCCAATAAAATCAAGTTCCTTGCCATCATGCTAATGAAAGAAAACGATCAACCTCTGTACAGTGTCCACAACTAACCGAGCCCTTTAACAATGATAAATAAAAATCCTAACCTAATGTAATAAGACTATTTCTCAGTATCAGTTCAATTTCACATCTTTTTTTTTCCCTAAATACCAACCTGGAATTTCATTCGACAGGTTGAGGAAGAGACTACACGTAATGTAGCCCACACTGGATGGCTCCTCTGTGACTAGTGATTCTCCAATGCTCTAAAACCTAAATCCTCATGTTGGAATGTTTGAATCAGAACATAAACCCATTTTTGGTATGCAGATACCAATAGAGCTGACGAATAAATCTAATATTTATTAGTCTAGTCATTTCAGAACCTCTGCTGTAATATATTCTTATTTTAACTTAATTACTTTTAATTTATTCCAAGTTACCTGTGGAACTATGAGGCCTACAAATACCAATTCTTTTTGAAAAAAAGTCAGCATTCTTGTGAGTCTAACAAGCAACCACAAGCTCTAGGGCTTCAGGCAGTCTGCTTCACTCAGAGATGCCAGGCAAGAAAAGGCAATTCTTCAGGGTGTTGGCATAATCACATTTAGAGTCCAATCCTAAGGCCAAGGTGGAGAGTGCACTTGTTCCATCTAGGCAACTGTGGCACATGGTGCCATAAAGAGCCTCCAATGCCATGGCAACACTGGCCATGCACGCTGCGGAGGGAGCACCAGTCATTGGCAAGTGGTGAGTTCGCTGTTCACCAGTGATATGGTCTTTTGGGGCAGAAAAAGGAATTCTTACCGGAGAATCTCCTGTTCTGGGGAGAGGAAGGTGCAGCATTCATACCACATGGGTATGCCCTTCCCCAATGAAGAGACAGAGTTGAACTTCTAGATGTCGCCTCCTCTTTCTGTGGGAGGGCATCTCCACACTCCAGTCTGGTCCGAAAGCTGGAACCTGGAGTCCTCCAACTAAAACTGTGCCAATGTGGCACCTAAAGCTCAAAATTGCTATAACAGTAACTCTCAAGAGAGGAGGAGAATAGTTTAGAGGCAATAGACAACAATGGAACAGAGGGTGGGACCTACTAATCCACCCACCCCCGCCAACACCCTTGGCCTGTCTGAGCCCTGCCAACACTGTCCCTCTTGTGGTGGGCCGAATGCCCCACCTTCCTCTCCCCAGATCAGGAGATTCTCCGGTAAGAATTCCTTTTTCTCTGAGGAAAGAAGTTGTATTGGGGTATTCGTACCACATGGGATGTGTGAAATCAGTCTGAGAAGGGCGGGGAGAGGCACAGAAGTCGGATAAGGGTGAATTATACTCTGCAGCACCCTTCTACCGAAGGCAGCCTGAGCAGATGCTGCAACATCTACCCTGTAGTGCCTGGTGAAGGTGTTAGGGGAAGCCCAGGTGGCTGCCCTACAGATCTCCCCCAAAGAGTGGACCCCCTCAAAGGCTGCTGAGGTGGCTGCCCCCCGGGTGGAATGAGCTGTGACCCTTGCAGGGGGGGGGGATCTACCTACTGCCTCGTAGGCGAGAACACTAGCCTCCTTAATCCACTTAGCCAGGGATCTCCTGGAGACCTTCTTACCTTCTCTATGTCCCTGAAACCCAATAAAGAGCGCATCAAATCTCAAGGCCCTCCTAACACCCAACGAATGCCACAGACGTTCCCTGGGGTGTTGAGGCTGTGGACAAAAGGAGGGGAGAACCAATTCCTGTTCCTTGTGGAAGAGAGTGTTGATTTTTGGCAGGAAGGCCGGGTCTGGACAGAGGACTACACAATCTTTGTGGAAGATACAGAGGTTCGGGTTCACTGACAGAACCCCAAGCTTGGACACCCTTCTGGCGGATGTGATGGCCACCAGGAAGAGGGCTTTAAGTGTGAGATGTTTAAGCGGTATCTTGGCTAGGGGTTCAAAGGGAGGTCCCATGAGAACTGGGGCATGGAGATGCCCTCCCACAGGAAGAGGAGGCGACATCTAGAAGTTCAACTCTGTCTCTTCATTGGGGAACAGCATACCCATGTGGTACGAATGCCCCACCTTCCTTCCTCAGAGAACAGGAGGGCATTCTGAGGGGGGGGGGGTTTGGTGGGGGGGGGGGACGAGCGGCGACCCTCACCACTGGTTTCCAATCTCTGGCCATGTGACCTCACTCAGAGGCCCTCACTTCTGCACCAGCTAAATAGCCAGCACAGAAGCAAGTAGACCCGTTGCCCGCCCTGTGCCCTTACCACAGGGAAAGGGGATGAACATCTTCTTTCCCTGCGGATGCTCCTGCGGCTGCCTGGCTGCCACGGGATGCAGCGGTAGCCACTTAGCTGCTGCTGAACTCCTGGGCGGTCAGCCAGTATAGGATTGGGCTGTCCAAGACCAGGCTTAGTTGCACTCTGTGGTGGACTACACACAGTCCAACAGCCGTTTATCCAATGTCTAAGGAAAATGCACGCTTGCATGCCTGTAACACAAGAGCAATGCCTCTCCCACACTGCTAAACAGTAAACAGCAACAGGGAGAAGAGATGAAAAACTGTTCTTTTAAGAGGCACTACTTTATGTTTCAGACAGACTAATAAAGTTTAATTGTCTGGAATCTGGTGACTCTTACTGTATAACTTCCCTTTGATATAAGTCTCCCATCTGGATTTTAAATGCTGGTGAAATCACTGAAATAAAATTTCTGTGATGTTGGGAAGGAAAAAGAATTGGACAGATTTTACCAACTTTTAACTCTAAGTGCATCTGAAATGGAATCCTCTCCTGCAGGTAAGAGCCAGGAAAACTTGGAGAGGGGGCAACAAGGATATAGGTAGAATAAATAACTGGAAAAAATCTGGAGAATATGCTGCTCTGAAGTCGATAATCCCCCCCCCCCCAAAAAAATCCTTTTAAAAACACAGGTTATCAAATGACACAACGAAGAACTGAAGACTTGGGTTCCAAATCCAGAGATATTTCTAGTTTGCAAAGTTGGTTCATGTGCAATTCTTCACCCATTCCCAAAGGATTCACAGTGCAATACTTAAACATTTACTAAGGAGTAAGCCCCACTGAACAGACTGGAACTTACTTCTGAGTAGACATGCACAGAACTGCACTGTCAATTATATAGAGCAGCAGATCCCAAAGTGTGGGTTGTGACCCACCATAGGGAATCAAACCCTTAAGGGGGAATGGCCCAGTTTTGGTTGTCCCAACGGTGGCACAGCAATCACCAAAACCAGAACCATGCAAAATCTGGAAGTGCGCTTCCAAATGCAAATCAAGGCTTTCCTGACTTTGGGGGGATCCGAGGAGAGGGCTTTGGGCCTCCCCAACCCTGCAATTGTTGCAGCGCCATCAGGACACCCTCCCCAGCCTCAGTCCCTGCCCCCTCAGCAACTTGCAATCGTCCAAAAGTCTGAGTAGGACATTGGGAACAGCTGATATAAGAATGTCTCATATGAATGGGTCTCTACATAGATACATTCTCTACCTCTCAGGGCAATTCCCGCTGCTTCAGGAGCAGAACCATGCTGCAGTTCAACCACATCTAGGGAGACTGCAGTCCATGTGAAACATCCTGCACATGAGAAGATTTTGGGCCATAAAGAGAACTACCAACAGATAAAACAGATCATGTGAACCAGTTGTCAGACTCCGAATCTTCCTTAGGTTTTTGAAGGTCACAGTCTCTCTTAATCCATGACAACTACAAAAGCAAACTTGAATGTGACCAAGGTATCATGTGGTGCTGCTAAACACCCCTGAGGGTGTCTCATGAGCTTGTGGGACTGGCATTGGAGAAAGCCACATCACTCCAAACCTCCTATGACAAACATGGATCTAACTGTCCTAGAAATACCATCTACTTCAAACTGCTCCTGAGATGCTCCATAATTCAATCATCTACTGAAACAATTTCCTTTTCATTTGAACTGACACCAACTGATCATTAATCAGTTTGTTTTGCTGATGGGGCGCAGGAGCTGCTTTCTTACATACGGTTTTACATCCTAATTTTCACTCCTCATCCAATTCTGCTACAGCATTAGCTATGCTCTCTTCTGTAATATCCACACACGCACAGGTTAAGACAATGCTTTTGAGACAATGCTCACTTCATACTTAGAAAAGTGTTAAGCTATCTCAGGGCGCAATCCAATGTGTCCGTTTGGCTGCCTTACGTCGGCTCAAGGCTGTCACGCACATGCCATAAAGCACATGCAGGTCAGCGCAAGGTGTGCTGGGCCGACGCAGGCAACTGAGTCAACACAGCAGTGCCAGAGAGAGTAGACGGTAAACCACTCCTATGCTGACTTGAGTTCAGCCAGCACAGGGGCTTTTCTGGACAAGGAGGGGGAATGTGGGTGGGGGCAAAACAGGGGTGGGGGTGTGTGCTCTGGCAGGCAGGGTGCCCTGGGGAGGGGGGTGACGCCTGGATCCGGCAGTTGGGCTGCATCCAACCCCCCAACCCCGGGCCGCTGCAGGAGGCTCGGACTTGCCCTGCGATTTTGGGCTGCAACTTGGGCAATATTGGGCTGCCTGCAGCTTAAGCTGCCGCCACCTCCAATTTGGGCTAGCTTGCCTGCTCCAGCCTAAGTTAGGATTGGGCTGCCAATCTATTGTTGTGAGTAAAGACAGATTATGCTACCATCAAAGCACCACACATAATAATGGTGCAGAAACATGCAAAGTTAAACTGTCCATTCCTGTTCAATCACAAATGCCAGCAAAGGACCACCACCAGCGCTTTCCCCATGTCATCCGTGTGCAATTGCTATCCAGCCTGCTACTAACATCAAAACTATTCTTTTGAAAGATTTTTGTGTCAGTTTTGCTTTTTTAACTAGCTAGCCTAACTATCTAGTGTCATCAAAGCACACATTGCTGTACAAACAGAATCCTGCCCTGAGAGGCACACAATCAAAGGTAAGGCACATGGGAGAAAATGGAGTTCAGCTAGAGTAAACTAGGAAGAATATACATGTACACACACATGTATTAACAGCCCAACCCTATCCAGGATTGTTCCGCTGTACTGCGGAACCGACTGTGACAGTAGAATTACTTTCGTTGTAAAACGGCTGCCAATGGACCCCAGAGTGCACTGCTGCAAAGTGCTCCAACACTGCCACCAGACTCCACTGCACACACACCCTACCAGGTAAGGCAGCAGGGGTTGGGAGGAGATTAAATTGGGCAGGGAGAGGGAGAAACAGGGATTGGGGAGACAGAAGATCTAATAGCAAGGGTATTGGATACTACCCTCTCCTTTTTAAAGCTGCCCACTCTGAGACTTCTTCTCTGACTTGTACCAGTTACAGAGCCCCCCTTCCTGCTGGATACAGCACATGCCTTTTTGGTGCAGCTGCATCAGTGGGGGGGAGGGGGAAGGATAACTGGGGATAATGCTGAAGCCCTCAAGTCAAAAGTGGAGGGTAAGTATCAGGAGAGATAAATATCCTTCTCATTGAAATGCACTGTAAGGCTTTCGTGGGTGGTATAGCTAAATTGTCCGGGTGAGACCACGGTTCATTAAAATCTTGCCTACCTGATGTTTCACCCATACCCGTGATGGGCATTCTTAAAGGATGAGAGAACAAAGACACTCCTTTGTTCTCTCATCCTTTGAGAATGCCCAGCGTAGATATGGGTGAAACGTCAGGTAGATGAGATTTTAATGGACCATAGTGACAAAACCCAGACACTTTCAATGTTAATTTTAAAGATATCCTTCTCATTATTACCCCACTAGGGGTATTTAGCAGGGATGGGCACTTGACTCAGGTTGACTCAAGTCACTCAAAATCCCTGTTTTCAATGGCTTGAATCATGGACATCATTGACCACAACTCGATTCACAACTGGGGGTCAGTGACTAGAAAAAGAAAGTCTAGACTCAAAATGACAAATTCCTGTCTTGAGTCCTTTAGCATGTGTGTGTTTTCTTGCTTATTATATCCTTTTTGGCATTCCATGTTGCACCAAAACACCTCCTGGAGATCCGGAAGCCGACATTCAGGAGACAACAGCAGCAGACACAGGGTGGGAGAGTAGATTGGTTCCAGGAGGTGGGGTGTAAAGGGAGGAGGAAGGCTTTTTTGTACTTTTTTTGGCTGCACAAGGCTGTGGGAGGGAACAGATGGGGTTAGCCGGGACATGGGTGGAGGAGGCTCCTCAAGATACATAGGAATGAATGGCTTAGTTTTAACATTGAAGTGTTAAATGACAACTCCCACACATATACACTGTTAAAAAAGGCCTATCTCTTAAAAACATGGTACAAATGTGCTTTATGGAATGTTTGTGACAAGCAACATATGTGCCAGCCTACAGTGCAGTTAGACCTGTGCTTTAACTTTGTTTTAACTTTACATATTTGATAGGTTGGCGATGACAGAAGAATCATGTGAGTTAACTATAATGTTGTCTCCCAGTCAAGTATTCGATCACAAAATGGCAACATCCACCTCACTTTAAAAAGTAAAGGACATTCTAACGAAATGCTTCTCTACTGAATACAGAAAAGGGATCAAAGCTTCTAGACTTTTAGAGCGCAATCCTAAGTTTGGCCTACACAAGGGGCACCGTAAAGTGTGTTTGGACCACTCTCTGAGTCAGGGAGGATGGCACATGTCTGCGCTCTGGACTCTGACTCCGAGAGTGGTCTGGACATACTTTACGGTGTCTCTTGTGTCAGTCAAACTTTGCTGGCCTAACTCCAGGTTAGGATTGTGTTCTCAGTTTCCCCAGAGATGTCCTACAAAAAAGAGGAAAGAGCCAGTCTATATCACAAATTCATTCAAAGTGGATTTTCTAGCGATCTGCCACTGAATTGCTATTCAAAACTGTTTGAACTATTTGAACTTTCTACCATGCAGACTAGCTTTGTATCTTCTGTTTGCCAAGCGAGTTCACCCATTTCTTATTGCTATCCCCTATACACCTAGAAATTCCATTCTAGCACTCATACTATAGCACCTATTAATTTGTAATTTGATAGCACCTATCAAATTTATTCCTTAAACAATGCTTTCTGGCCCTAACTCCCTACTATTAATATATACTAATAGCTCTGTTCACAGTTTTGATATGTGATCTTCTCTCATCTGTCTGTTCCCACCATAGCAAAGCTCTCTCCTCCACACTGATAGCTTAGTACATTAAAGTATTTTCCTTCTCTTTAATTTGAACACTAGCGTTTATCGTTAATTTGAACATTTATCATTTAGTGCATTTATCATTTAGAGAACCAATACCAATAGCTCCAAGTTTTTTAACTTAAGAAATGGCAACTTATCTAAGGATCTATTCTAAGAGAAAACCTAATTCAAACCATGCCTGCCAACCTTCTAGACCGTTGAGCAACCAAGACCTGAACTCTAAAAGCAAATGGCACTTGTGTTTTTCATTT
Source organism: Lerista edwardsae (assembly GCA_029204185.1). Classification (NCBI taxonomy): domain Eukaryota; kingdom Metazoa; phylum Chordata; class Lepidosauria; order Squamata; family Scincidae; genus Lerista; species Lerista edwardsae. Next base: position 32,285 of record JAJKFI010036218.1, read on the forward strand.
CTGAAGTTCCATGATTCTTCCTGATAGACACAGAACATTCTGACAGCTGCCTTAAAATCAATACCAATATGAAACCAGCTAACAAATTCCTGGAGTTCACAGAAGTGCCCTAGAGAGGCAGCACTTTAGTAAAGTTACCTTACTTATCACAGCAAGTTCGATATTTAACCACCAGGGGATTTCCAAACTTTGCTGAGTTTTGGAGTTAATGATTAATTTTTCTGCCATCTGGAGACAGAGAGAAAGCGATAAGTACAATAGGCTGTGTTAGGATAACCACAATTACATTTTTCTTTATTTTTTTTTTCATCCCTCTTGGAACTTGATAGGTGAGCAGACAAGTGACTGAATACAACAGCTAGCTAGAGCCTAAGCTTCCAGGAGGCACTGCACTGGAAACAATGGAACTCTTTCTTTCACAGTACTTACTAATAAATTAAAAGTAGACCCAAGCTTTCCAATGGTGTTCCCCCCCACACCCAGATACCACCACACAATTTTGCTGGCAGACTAGAATTCTATTATTAGTGCTAAAGGGAAGAGTAGTACTTCAAGACCGTACACATATTCATCACAAAGACAGCACTGCAAAAGAAGACATCTCTGTTCCTTCAACTTAGCTTGTTTCAATTCTTCACTATAGTGTAGACTTGTCCTTCTGTAAGGACACAGAAATGCACGCAGAAAGATTTGGGTACCCAATAATATTTTCTTAAAAGGTCTAAAAGAAAAAAAGTATTTTCATACACTACTGATGTTTCAGATTTTGTGCCATAGTTATCAGCCACATGGGTTCCAAAAAAGAACATTCTCTAACACCAGTCTTGCAAAAATGTATTTGTCCATATATTTATGGTAATCATGCGTGGTCTAGAAGAAAATTACCAGTTTTTCACTTTCCTGTCTGATGATCTGGAGACAATTCTTCGTTAACACAAGCAACTGGGTGAGTAATTCTTTTAACAGTCTTTCTTAAGCTGTATTCCCTTTGTTGAGGGTATTTTGAAACCTTAGACCATTGGTTCCCAAGCCCTCAGAACCTGGAAGTAAGTGGTGATGATGCAAAACACATCGTATAATGATGTCACTGCTACTTACTTCTAGGTTTAGAGGCCAAACGCAAGTTTCACAATAGCTGTTAAGAGGGCCAGAGAGTGTCACAATTTTTGTGTGCTGCAGCTCTATTCTCTGTGTTGAATCTCCTGCCACTGTATGGAGACTTGCACCACGGTCACAACGCACACTTTGGGAACTGTTATCTTAGACTATGAAAAATGTTATGTGATCAACAGAGACTGGTTAATGGATTTTAATAGAGAAGCTTCTAGAACAGTGGTTCCCAAACGTTTTAGTACTGGGACCCACTTTCTAAAATGACATGCTATTGGGACCCACCTAGTTTTAGGAGACTTAAAGTTTCACTTTATCAGCCACTTAAGCCTCTTTTTTTCCTTTTTACTATGGTGGGGGAGTGTTTGTTGAGCTCCACAATCATCAGATCAGGACCATTCTTGTGGCCTTGCATACAACTCGGCCTGCCCTTCGAAGTGGACCAAGGCACATTCACCTACTTGTGAGTAAGCATACTCGTGCTGCTCCATTTCTGTTTCTATAGGACTAAAAACATTGTCCTTGTCAGCTATCAGCTTTGCGACCCACCAAAAATTAGGTCATGATGCACAGCTGGAAAACTACTGATCTAGATACATGGAGTCAGATGAGCCATCAAATTGACACAATAAGTTATCTCTCTTCCCCTCCCCCAGTTTATAACAAACCCTGTTTGTTCCAAATAAATATTAGGAGGGCAGGGAGCCTAACTCACGTGCTTTAAACATATGGGACTGGCGATCTTGAATCATGGTTTAAAGACAAGTGTTCCTTGTGAACCAATCTCCAAACTCTGCTTGAAATAAGACAATTTAAAGAACCAAATCACAAGCTATGATGCGTGAACTTATGGTGTCGCTTAATTACATTTTTTTCTAAACACAGCATTCATATGCATCCCACCTAATCAATATTTAGTAATATAAATCATGACTTCGAATGGAAGTGACAGTCTTAAATTAAACAGCCGAGAGAATCATTCTGGTTCAGTTCTTTGATTTACTCATTTTACTCAGTTTTGTAAAATCTAAGGCTTCAGAAAGAACTCACACTGGCATTAATTAAGCAACATTTTTATTACCTACTACCAAAGCATTACAAGGAAGGTTTACCAGTCAGCTTCGCTAAGGAATTACAAGCTTCAGTCAATTAACAATCTAACTTTTTTGTGGTGTCACTGCTAATTGAGGTATTTTTCATTTTTATATCTCCTAAATTAATGTTATACAGGAGAGCTCAGTCCAAGCACACAGGCAATCAGAAGAATCAACAGGAATCCTGAGGTCAGGAGAATTAACAATGAAATATTTTAGTCATTAACTAAATTTCAAAGATGCTGGCATTGATAAAGAGAGCCTTTATCTTGTGATGAGCAGATCCCAGGTCAATGGGAAGTATTTACACACTAGAATATTTAAATCTCAAATGCAAAATCCATTCACACAATATTAGCAGGACAGAGAACTGAAATTTCCAGAATTTTGCAGACATAAGAGATGGATTTGGAGTATGTGTGAAGTGATGAAGAAAAGGAGACACACCTTTTCACTTAGCCAAATTAAGCTGTATTGTCACCATTAGCATTTATAATGAGAAATTATATAGCAATGAATTACAATATTTCAACACCAGTAATACTGTAAACTAAAAACATGATTTCTTTTCATCTGGAACCAACACAGGATTGCTCTAATATTTTCACATAGATGTCACAAAAGCATATATAAGATGTATATAACTATTAACAACCGCACCACCACCTCTCATGGCTTCTTTTGTTTAATCTATTCAGAAAATGTTTCCAAACTATCTGCAACTAGCAATTTAGAGCTTTCCCCACAATCCTTATGTAGGTTGAAAAAATGAAAAACGTAGCATTATTGTTTCACAGACAGGATCAAATGAACCAAGCTCCCAATTCCCTGCAGGGATGTGTCTTAGATTATGGTTTCCCAGATGTGCAGAGAAACATCTTGCCGTCTAGTAACGTGGTTTTCACACCAAAGTCCCTTTGATTCAGGACAGAGGTAACCAGAAAATGAAAGCAGCCATGTATGAACAGAAGGCCTATAATAATGAAGGGAACATGGTGGCACTGTGGGTTAAACTGCTGTTGCTGAATTTGCTGATCGGAAATTTGACAGTTCAAGACCACGCGACAGAGTGAGCTCCCGTTGCTTGTCCCAGCTCCTGCCAACCTAGCAGTTCAAAAGTATGTACAAATGTGAGTAGATAAATAGGTACTACTTCGGTGGGAAGGTAATGGTGTTTCATGTGCCTTGGTGCATGCCGGCCACATGACCATGGAAAGTTGTCCTCAGGGCAAATGCCGGCTCTTCGGCTTAGAAACAGAGATGAGCACTGCCCTCTACAGTCGGTCACGACTAGACCATTCGGTTGTGGGGAAACCTTTTCCTTATAATAACTATGGAAGCAGTTGCCTAGCTGTTATATTAAGACACACCGCATGGAGGCCCACACTGAATGTGGAAGACAACAGAACTTTGTGCCCATCATACTAATGAAATTCTTAGGTAGTATGTAGAAGGGCTGCAGAGAATCATTCTTTAAACTCTCACTGTTTCTTTGGAAATGGCATCCATATAATATATTGAAAAATGTCTATCATGCCTTCCACCCACTTCTTGTTGTCGTCGTCTAGGTTTAACATGGTTTAACATGGCCAGTTTCTTCCAACGTTAGGGTGCCATGTTTTTAATTTACCGTTTTTTGGGGTGGGTGGGTTCTCCTTTGTTTCATGTTTATTGTGTTTCAAATCCTAATGATGTTTCAAAATTAATTTTTTTTTACTAAACTAAAGCTAGTAGGTTCAGTTTTTATTAGTGAAGGCAAATATTAAACAGTAACATGGAAATTGCGGCACTCTTGGAAGTTATTTTGGTTGCTTATGTGTTACCATAACAGAGTGAAAACAAAAATATGGATTACCTTTCCTCCTAACTAAAAATTTGGTACCAACTGAATTCTCAAAATTCTTTCATTTGTTTGTCCTTTTTGGTGGTTTTTGAAACAACCAACCAAAGCAAATGACTTAACTGAAAATGCTTTAAAATCAAGACCTAAATTTTCAAAAACCATTAAGGTTACAGTGTTAAGTTGCGACCTGTGGCATTTCAGTTCAAGCACCATTTCAGCATGGATTCAGAGTGTCTTTGCTACAGAGCTCAGATCAGTAAAACAGATATAATACAACACACGAAGTGCTGCATAAATGGTAAAGTTCACTTCAACCAAAGTGCAGCCACTTCTGGGGTGGAACACAGTTACTTGGTTAGAGAGGATTATTTTTAAGAAGCAAAAAGTCACTCTCTCCAGCAGAAACTACAAAAGTCAATCTCTCTAGTGGAAACTACAAAAGTAATTTAGGTCGCGGAATGTAATCATCAGAGTTGAATTTGGCCAGAAGAACATCAGGGTTAATAACCTCACTCTTGCGATAAGCACCAAGGGATCCTTAATGACCAGTATAAATTGAACTCCTTCCCTCCTCTTTATTAACATACTATGGGGCTGATTCAAACCTACAAAAGCAAGAAATTAAGAAATGAAACTGCTAAATTCACCCTGTTGTGCTTATATGTTGAAACTATCAAGATCACCTACTGTTATGAAGCAGCCCTTTCAAGACTCATAGCTTCTACAGCCCCTGCACATGATGATATGAAAAGAAACACTAGTAGAAGATTTCACAAGTTCAACTTTTCAAGGACAAGACCTTCTTTAGGAGTGTTTGAAAATGGTATTATTTTTTGGCAGATTTCATGATTAGAAAGTGGTGTTATGTGTTTTTATTCTAAGTTCTCATTCAAAGTGCTCATATTTATTTATTGTAAATGCTTTCAAAGTGTATTAGGTAGGTTAAATAGATGCTACAGTGTCAGCAGATTGGAAAAGTAATCTATTTTAATTTCTGGAAAATAGCTTATCACACCAAAATATGGTGTTCTGTGTTTTTATTCAGATATTTTAACCCCCAAAAGAAGCGTTTTGTGTTTTTATGCTTTTTTTCAACAAAAATTAAAACGCCTACCTTTTTTTAATTGGCTTTAAGAAAATTTTTGCCATTTTTCAAATAAAGAGAGATTTGAATTATACATTGTAAGAATGTACAGTAATATACACATTACCATTTTATTTTTGTTAGCTGCCTTGTGGACTCAAATTGGGTGGAAAGACACAGGATTATTAACAGGTAACTTTTATTCTATGGACTCAAAATTGTTCTAATTCAGATATCCCAAAAACACTTTAAACAGCCAAAAGTCACACTTAAGAGACAAAACTGTAGAAAATGTTGACTCAGAATGCTTTTACACAAAGGGCAAAACGTATAAAGGAAAAAAAAAGATGAAATCAATTGCACCATCATGTAATTAGGGTAGTGGTTCTTTGGTTTCCAGGCTAGAAAGCTGTGGGTCTAATCCCACCCATTTTCCAGCACTGGTGCCCCACAATGCAGGCCCAACAAACAATATAATACTGTTTGTTTCTGTTTGCACCGGCGCTGGAAAGTCTGGATAGGATTGGGCCCTGTGTCTGTGTGTTTTGCAAGATACGTCTGGTGAGTTCGGTGAAATTACTACTTCTCTTAAGAGACATGGTTTAGCTTTCTTGCCTAACCAGGACATTATATAGTAAATACAGATTCTGGGGGCAGAATGTAGCGAAAGGTACCTAAACTGAAAATCAACGTAGCAGAATTCTAAAGACGTGAACTAATCTCTCAGATAATTAACTGGGCACAAAAAAGAAGACTTCTGCTGTCCAACAGTTTCCATACCTCTTTCTTTTTTCAATTTCAAGTTGTGGTGGTGAAGAGGTTGTGTTTGCATGGGTGCCAAATAGGAAAAAAAAACACATGGATGACCAAATAGGTTGCATAACGCAGGCCTTCAGATTCACTATCAAAATAAATTACTTACGTATAGAAAGCAGTAATTCTTTAAGAGACTCTTCACAGTCCCACATATGGGATGCACAGAGGCCCAGCAGCCATATTGAGTCTCTAAAAGAACAAGGCTTCCAGGCATCAAACAGTAGCAAATGTTTAAAGAGAAGATAAAAGTTGTAATACACAAACAGCAATGCACTCTCCAAACTCTGCATATGCAAACACATGCTTTCCTCATCTGGTCCACTAAATAAGTCATAGGATACCACCCTCCATTCATATTCCATTACGGAATCCCATGAGTAAAAAAACAGGTGTCAAGAGCCAATGAAGTCTAATACACATTTATTCTTCCTGCCTCTAACTTCTTCAAAATTCTCATTTAGTCACAGCTCACGGGTAAGTCTCTCTGCAAAGAATACAATGATAAATAGTTTGTGATTTAGAGTTACAGAAAGAAACCATTTTTTAATACTGTATTTTAAAAAAATCCATAGAAGACCAACTGAAAAAAGTATTTAAGTGTATTTGATGTAGGTGTCTACCAGGGAAATCTTAAGCAGATGATCTTATTACTTCACAATAATCAACACACTGAATGGGGGCTGTGCATGAATCACAGTAGGCATGAAAACATGTACAGCTTCATTGTTCAAAACAAGCATAGAGAGGAAAAGAAAAGCTGAGCACTGCTTTTGTGTCATTTGAAATCGCAACACGGAAAGGGAATAGATTATGCTAACAGAAATTGAAAAGCAATACTGTACTATGTTAGAAAAATATAAGGACATCTGGGCACAGCCTTTAAGTGTACTTATGGAGGATCTCTCTCATACATATTTTGAGTTCTTTACAGTGCAATTCTATGCATGCCTACTCAGAATTAAGCTCCATTGTGTTGAATGGGGACTTGAACTCCCAGGACTTACTTGTGGGACTTACTCCCAGGAAAGTGTGCATAGGATTGCAGCCTAAAAGTATTAAAATATTTCCTGTTTTTTCTCAGCTTCAGCAATAAAAACCCTCAACCCTATTTCCCCATTATTGTCCTTCTCACTTTGTGCCTCGTTCGAACATCACTCCTAAAGGAGACCTTGGGACAGGAAGTTATTAACTTCAATGCACCAGCTTGATAACAGTTTTGAATTTATATCTCTCCTCTGCATACTACACACAGCTGAACTTTTCACCTATAGCTTATACCCTGAACCCATTTAACTCTAGAAAGCAAGCACAGTTTACAAGTAGAAAGAACACGGGCAAACCAGCCAGCAGGCTAGACCGTAATACAGTGCACACTCTGCCACATCTCTCCCTACCCAGCCGTTTTTGTCAAATGGATGTAACTCCTTTGAATTGGAAAAAAAAAGACTTGCTATAAACAGTTGCTGAAATGCAAAATGGGGCATGCGAGCCAGACTACTACAGTGTAGTCACTCCCTCTCTCAATTCAGAAGTGAAATATAGCACAACTTTAAAAACAAAGCACATTTCCCTAAATGACCTGCAATGGGAGCGGAGGCCGAGATGGGCGTCAGGAAGAGCCTTGTTTTCAGTACACTAGTGAATGTAAGCATTGTTTGCAGAGCTCTAAGAAAATGGTTCGATAGGAAGCTGCTTTGCGAGTAGAGACAGAATGCAGACCCAGTAATTTAAAACTCGTGCTTCCCCCTCCCTTTGCAGGAGGTATGCCTGTTACTGCGCAGCTGTGCTGCCAGCGTCATCACTCCCTCTGTCTCCTGTCTTGCTAATTAAAAGGTTGATCACAGAACAATGCTCTTCTCATTAATTTCAGTGTTCCGATTGGGCAGGATCCCTGTTTGCTCCGCCTGATCTTTTCCACGCAGTTGAAGTTAATGTGACAGGAGCCTGAAGATGGATTACCTGCTGCCATATTGCCCATCGCTTCCAATCAGGAGCTATCTGTGTAAACTGATTGTTCTAATTTGCTCTCATTATTTTTACAATATCAGGAGAAAATAATGCACACAGCTCACTGTCAAAGCCATGAAAATCAGTCATTAGTTAAACCTAGACACTGAGTGGCTTTAAAGGGCACTGCAGCTTATTGATGTGTAGCTCCAACAAACTAAGATAGCCTTTTCTTTTCAAACAGAAGGAAGGAGGCTTCTGCTGAAAGGCAGTATTTATTAGACTAATTCCAGAAGCCGCAGAAAGCTTGCTGCCCTGACACTGTTAATTGGCATCTTGATGTGCACAGCAGATTAGGAACAATGAAAATGTTTCTATTAAGGTGCTAGGAAAAGCTATATCGCAATCTGGATGTGAATCTGCACACAAACACACATTTGTTCTTTCAAAAATACATCAATAAGAAAATAAACCTGTACAGCTATTCAAAATGTTGTGTTAAACAGTATCCCAGCACAATATGGGACTTAAAAAGCATCAATAATGCTTTGTGTTCTCGGGAATTACTCCCAAGGTCAGACATTTTGTTGCAAGTACCCAAGAGTCTGCAGATTCTCTGAAGGTCAATACAGCTTCTTTTGATCAATAAGGTAGCAAGTTCAACTAGGACCTTGTGAAGAGATGGTTCAATGCAGGGTGCTATTCAATGCCTCAACAGTACAGGGAAGCAGACGTTCTCAGAGAGTGGAGAAAAATACATGTAGACCTATGGTGCAGAGCTGTGCTACTACAGTCCGCCAGAAACTAACATCCACTAGCTTCCAAGGCCAAATGACAAAATAAGGTGTTAGTAAGGCAGCAAAACAGGATTTCTTTGATGCCAAGCATATCCCATCCATTTCAGTAACAGTCATGTTCTCACTGTGACAGACAAGGCATGGCGGACAAATTCTACACAAATACCTAAAATCAATTAGCTCTTTCTAGAGGCTTGGGTGGAACAGTAGGGAGGCACAATACAGTGTTAACAAAGTTAACTCCAATGAGGGAAAAGGAAATAAAGTCTATATGCAGCTACAGGCAACAAAGAAATTAACCAATGGATACCAGAAAAATCTACATTTCTCTCACCATGGGTTCTGACTTGTTCAAAGCAGAGTCTTGGCCATTTATAATGCTCCGAACAACACACACACATACTATGCCTTATGAACAGTCATCCTTTAATTTTAATAAATAAAAAACACTATCCTGGGCTGTTCGTCCTTGTCGTTACCTAATTTTCTGAAAGCAGTTTTTCTAGGGTGACTTTTTCCACCCTTCTGGGTAAATCAGAACAGTATGGTACCCTGTACTGTTTTGGCCCCACCCCTCCTAATGGACTCCTCTTTGGGTAGACTTTGCCAGGCTTTAGTCTTCCGAATTCTTGTACAGAAAATGGTGCACCATGCCACAGTCGGAGAAACGTGCTGATGGCACAAATTACAAGCCCCCAGCCGAATGCTCCAGCCCCCACCATTCGGGCAGATTTATGTGGGCTCTTGCCGACGTTATTACAAGTCAGAGTTTATTGGGAAATTGTTACATTATGCGGAGTGTCTAACAAATTGCTTATGCTGCTATAATTGGATTACAACAGCCGCTTGCTCCCACCGGTAAGATTAGGCAAGTAGGACTCCTGCCGATCTCTGAGCGTTAGCAGTAATTTTATTTGCCTTGCCTCTCTCTTTCCTAACAACATGCCTCTCTCCCTGCCAGCTGTCTGCTGAAAAGGCACAGGCTTGTTCCTTGGCCCTAACAATGCAATTACAGCCCTGCAGATCGCACTGTTTGTGCATTAACTACAGAGCCAAAACGAGGCGAATTGATCGTTTGACTTTTGGAGTGGTCACGTGATCCCTGCGTGCGGGTGATCTGGCATGCATCAACGGGCAATGCTGCAGTACATGCCTGATGAGGAACTTGCCTCTCATTATTACCCCCTTCTAGGGACAAAGACACAAGCGCCCCTCTAGGATAACCCAGCCAGATTTACAAGAGTGCCTTGTAACAAGGCAAAAAGGGCTAGTAGGGTGAGAATGAGTTTCCACTTTCAGATTTTCAAATCTGGTGATGATACAATGAACTAGGCTGATACCCAATAAAGTCACTCCAATGTTTTGGCTTGAGTGTACTGCATACAGGAAGCAGCATGTCTACAGGTAGAGTGGGCTGGGCAAAGTGTTGTCAGGTTTGATGTTTCCTCCTAAAACACCAAACTGACCAAGTAACTATGCTTTTGCAAAGCACAGGAGGTGCATTACCATACATTCTCATACTATATCCTTTTAACCTTATTTGCCCATTTAGGTAGAGCTTCTAAAAGCATTGCTGATATCTTGAAGTAAAAACTAATCATGAGTAAATAATGGGTCCAAGATTATCACTTTTAAGATAAATAAGAAGCCTTTTTTCAGCTGATGTAAATCAATGAGTAAGGGTTCCAAGTTATAAATATATAAATTTAGCACTTTTTGCATTGAGACATTTTACAGGTATAGTAACATTTTCTCAACCACCCCTTTAACTATGTCATTTTACTTCCCGCTTTAAAGATAGGAAAACCAAGAAAGCTAACAATTTATCTAGAGTTACTCAATTCATTGCTGGGTTGAAATTCAAGCCCAAATCTTCAAGGTCAATGGACAGCATTCTTTTCACAAGACCACAAACAGCACACCACCACAAAGGATACATAAAACCCTACTCTTTCAATTGTATTGCCTTTTAATAAAATAGACACCTGTGTGATTTTTGCATACAAGACTGTACACTTTTTGGGATAAATTCTATGTCTGAAGTAGCTCACAGAAGGTACATTTCTGTGAGGTAAGAGGAAAAAAAATCTAAATCACTGAAACTTCTGGTTTCTACTTCCAGTGCTACAGTGAAAGGTTTAGAATGCCCATCCTTGTGCTTCCCCATCTGTTAACTGACTGTAAATGTTAGCTAACACTAGTATAGTTAGCTAGTTTTATATCTGTAAAGAATAGCAGAGGTACTTCTTTGAAAGCTGACTTGTGGTGGGTACAAAATTTGATGAACAGTTTGTGGGGTTTCCAGAGATGGCTGGGGAAAAAAAAAGACTTATCTCTTTCTTTAATTCATGATGAATTCAGCATAAATCCAAGTAGCTTTTGAGATGGAGGGGGAAAAATAAAGGGAAATGATATACAATGTGTGCATTTTGGAGACTAAAAATGCCTGTTAAAATGTAGTTTAACACTCAAAAGAAACTCTGAACAGCTGAAATACCTTATAAATAGCTCAGACCCAGAGGAAGTGCAAACGTCTGCATTGTGAATTGTAGATCTTAATTACAGACAATGGCTGGTACAGCAAGTACCACGGCAAAAAAAAAGGGGGGGGGAACAGTTGCACTGTTCATGGCTGACAATAACTCTTCAGGAAAATATTTACTATCAATCAGTTATGAGAAAAGGGACTCCGTGCCCATAAAACAGCACGTTGCTTCTCATACCAGCATCATTTTGATTCAGCATAATCTGAATTTAAACGGCTTGTTTCCTGCGGATATAATTTTGGAAATAAATAAAACAAGCCTTCTATCAAAATCTGGAGAATGTAGAAAGGGGAAGGGGGGGACATACATTCTTGCTTCAATCCCTTTGCAAATAACTCTGACATGTGGATGGAGGGGGAGAGAAAGAAGAGATGGTAAAAATGTAAAATATTCCAAAATTAAGACACCATTGCTCCATTTGCACTCAGATTTTGGCCACTGTCAAGATGAAAAGCCTAATACATTGAGCATTTTAATTAATGCTTTATGTAGACAGGACACTGGGAATATTCACTGAAGCAGCACTTTTCAACCTTCTTTTTTTGGCGCTACTGCCACCACCACTAGACAAGGCTGACCGAAGCCCTCTTGGTGCCTGAAGCAGTATGCCAAATACTGCCCCCTTTTACTTGGTTAGAGACCCACCTTTCCTCCACACTGTCATCTGTCTATTCCTTCTTTTTGTCCGTCCAGGGAATGGGGAGAGGAGGATGAACAGTGAATGGATGAAGCGAACAGAGGTGGTTGAAGGTGTGCATCCTTGGCCAATCTGCTGCCTAAGGCAACTGCTTCAATTGGCCTCATGAATGGGCTGGCCCTGCCACAAAAGATTGTAGCCAAGTACAAGAGTTGGAGTTTTGCACTAGACCCTCCTTCTGTAAACCACACCTCTTCTGAAGGGCTAGGCAGCTGCACAGTCACATCTTGCCCACTGAAACATCATCACTCTTCCTTTGCCAATATTCAGCAGGGGCAGGCTAAGTAAGCTAAGGCCACATGGACACTATGGTTGTGTGACCAAGTATCACTGATCACACCGTGAAATACCACTGGTCTTTCCTTAAATTCCCCCAATCTAAATTTAATTCTCTCTACCCTCCAAGTCCAATCAACTACATGTTCACAATATCTCCATAAATCCAATGATAAAGAACATTCAACCCACCCACATCTTTACTGATCAGGAAGGGGACAAGGCGCCATCTGCCTCAAGATCTTATTCTTCCCTGCTCTTTGCACTCTCCATTGCACTATCAGGTACTTTTAACTATGGACCATCCTACTGGACAGTTAAGTTCCCACAATCGCCAAAACCTAGCTAGGAGAGCCAAGCTTTCAAAATAATGGAACAGCTGCTTGCTTGGCCAGCTTTCAATGAGCCTCATTAAAACCACCACCTTGGTTGTCCTTGAGCAATAGCAAAAACTTCTGGAAGATGCTTTATCTAGGCAAATTTTGCCAGTCCCTGGAGTGGCCACCCACCTTTAATTAGCTGCAACAGCAACACTGGAGGGAACATCTCAACAGTCAGTTCACGCCTTTTATTTTTAAGGTGCTGAATTAAGAGGAACTGGGTATGCTCAAGTGGTTACATTTTAAAATGAATAGCCTGAAAATCCTTAAGTGGCCTTACAATCATAAGAGTGTCTACACTCTTATGAGCCTTGAATGTATTCATATATTTGTCATTCATTCTAGAACTGCAGGGGACATCAGACTGGCTCAGATGTCTGGTCTACCTAGGCGTGGCACCTCTTGTTCGACAGCAGCCGAACTTTACTACTTCTGACAAGTTAAGAACATAAGAAGATAAGAAGAGCCCTGCTGGATCAGGCCAAAGGCCCATCTAGTCCAGCTTCCTGTATCTCACAGTGGCCCACCAGGTGCCCCAGGGAGGCATGAGACCACAAGATGCTTGGATCCTGTTGCCACTCCCTTGCACCCGGTACTCTGAAGTAGCCCACCACCAATGTAAGGAAGTTGCACAATCTATCATCTATCGCCTGCCACAATCTGCCACCTTGGGTGCCTTCGGGCAGAAAGGCGGGGTATAAATTTAATAAATAAATAAATAAATAAATAAATATCGTTGCCTATAGCCCACGATGGACCTTTCCTCCAGAAATCCATCCAATCCCCTATTAAAGGCATCCAGACCAGATTCCATCACCACCTCCTGTGGCAAAGAGTTCCACAGATTAACTACCCACTGGGTAAAAAAGTACTTCCTTTTATCTGTTTTAACTCTCCCAAGCCTCAGTTTTAGCGGAAGTTGAACAACTACTGCAATTGGCAGACACATTAATTGTTAGAGACCCGTTTAAACCCCATCTGAGGTTTTATATCCTTTTCACAAGGTTTGGCAGCTGCATTTGTGGAACTTTTTTCAGCTTACCATCTATTTCAATTCTTCTTGAATCTTCTTAGAATCCTCCTGTGGCAATGAGTGTTAAACGTAAACTGTATTTTTTTTTTAATGGAAATGTATTTCCTTGGGTCAGTTTTAAGTTTCTGTTTCAGTGAAAGTCACAGTGATGTTCATGGCCATTAAAGCAAACAGCTTCCTCTGTACAAAGAGAAGTCACAAGAGCTTTAAGACTCAAGTTACACTCACTGAATTTCATACAGAAAAATGCAGGTCACCTGTGAAGCTACTATTCTTTGTGATATTCACAGCTGCTACACAACTAGTTTCTGTGCCAAGTGATTTGGGCTTCAAAAATATTTGGCTCAGCATATTCCAAGTAAACTATTTCAAAGCAGAAAACAGTGACACAGTTCTGCTATACCTACCCCACCCTGGAAAATATCTATTTCCTACAAATGGACAATGCCTCACTCCACCTCCCCAAATCCACCAACCTATAAATATGCAGAACATGGGCCAAAGTATAAATATCATGGAGGAGCAGAGCTTGGAAGGAACACATCTTTTATTTGCGACTAGGATTCATTACCTCATTTTTGTCTCTGGCTTTCTTCTCATTGATAGTTATCTAGATCCCAGGGGAAATTAAGGGAGTACTAATTTTTGTGGGCAACCATTTTGAGGGCACACCTTTAATTAAAGGTATAACAAAACTACTTTTAGTCAGCGCTGCTCCCTCATGTTTTCCTGCCAGACATGTGCGAGTTTTGGTCAAGACAATGAGGTCTGAACACAACAAAAACTAGTCTCCGTAAGCGCTGCATGCTGAGAACACTCTGCCAAACCATTTCATAATTGCTTGGTAAGCACTGCAAATCTTGGGAGTTTCTCAAGTAAAGGCTTATATGCCGATAATTAAGAGGACAGCATTTCTCTTCGTATGAAAATAAAAATTAGATTAGATGGGGACAGTTCTGTAATGCTCCGATACAACACTTTGTGAAACACTATTCTTAAAAGGTCTTTATCACATTGGGAGCTATGTTCTGGGGCCTCCCATCATCCATGGGAGGATCCAGTCAAGGATTCAGGGCACTAGAGAAAAGATAATCCAAGGCCTCACTCCTGCTCCAGTTGAGATATGGGCCCAATTCTCATCCCATATCTTCACATTCTAACAATTCCACTAGATTCCACTACAACACAATGGAACAGTGACTGTAGAAACGTAGACTAAACTGACACGTCTACTGCAGCATATCTACTATTTCTACTCTGCATGCCCACTTAGCTATAGTTGTAACTGTAATGTTACACCTGTACTGCAATATACACTGTAAAGCAGTGATTCCCAAAGTTTTCGGGGCTGTAAAGCCCTCGGAACCCAGAAATGAGTAGCAGTGATGCAAAACGTATCACACAATGATGTCATCAGCCACTCACTTCTGTCGTTGCAGGTTTCCAATGAATGGTAAGAGGATCAGGGCAGGCAGGGAGGGTTTTTTGCAACATGTGGTTTTTGTGCTCTGCAGCTCTGCCTGCTGCACTGAGCCTCCTGCACTCTTCGAAGGCTCACGCCATGGTTTCCCTGAGTGGCTCATGACATCCAGACAAGTGCCACATGACACCCTAAGGCACTGTGATGCGTAGGCTGGGAACTGCTACTGTAAAGTACAGCCTATAGTCACTAAAGCACTTACTCAAGCACAGACTACACAAGCACAGACTACACAGCAGCCTACATTGATGGGCAGAATTTTACAAAGGTGGTTGTTCCATATAGCCTGGCTTTCCATCACCATCATATGCACACATATCAAAATACAAACTAAGATTTCTGGTTCACTTTAGGGTAATTTGTTCTGTTTGGAACTCATAGGCATGTCTCAAAAGCTATGTGTTATGGGTATTTGACCACGTTGGTCACACTTTTGCAACAGAAATGTAACATTAGACACTGGATTCCATACATTAACATATTTTATGGAAAGTTTTACCAAAAGGGGGAGAAAATTTGCTTAGAAATCATCTGCCAGGAATACATAAGGGTGGGGGGGGGGGGGGGGGGGGGGGGGGGGTGTTGGTACTGAAATGTAGCCTATGAAAGAGGTGTTGAATAGGGTGCCTATGCAGGCTTATCTGGAAAATGGGAATTTCAGGAAGAAATTCCAAGGGTAGAAGAGTGAGGAGTAGGTGCTAGTTTCCTCACCAGCAATTTTACTGGAGGTGGGAAGAGGAGAAAGCAGAGAAACTGTGAAGTTGCCAGCTGGTTTTGTTAACAGATGGCTTCATGCACTGATCTGTCCTGCAGGGCTATCCTGAACTTCCTTCCAATGGAAACATGAAGCTTAAGTCAGGCTAAACATGCCCTTTTTATACACACTGCATCGTGGCTGGAATGTTTTCCAGTCAGTCATTCACAATCCCTCAGACACGGTTCTTATTTTATAGGAGTTATATTTAGTTGCAGGGGAAGCTAAGACAGGATGCGCATTTCCCCAAGAATTCCTTTTGATGAGGCAATATAAAATGGAACATATCCGATTTGCCATCCCTTGAAAAGTGCTTTGTTTTTCAAAATCAGAAGCTTCTTCAGCATTGTCTCCTCCCACCACTTACCACCCGCTGAAAAAAATCGACACACTGCAATGAACTTGAATCCTGCCCCTCATTTTGGGAGCTTCCTAGTGCACAAACTCCAGGTACTGGCCAGCAGAGGGGGTGAGTATCACATGCTCAATGCCTCATTGTATCATCCAAAGAGTTCAAAACCCTGCCTTAGGAAAGGAAGTGGGCTAAGGGTCATCAGCTTGAGTACCCATTCTAGTACTAGCTTTATATTTAAAGCAAGAGTGGACACCTTGTTCATAGACAAGACACACTTACAAAACAATTATACAGTATATGTAGATGTTCTTTCACTCTCTCCCTTCTCTTTCATCAGCTGGAACAGCACAGGAAACTAGTGTATCCATATTAATAAGTCATTGCAAGGCCAGACCTCGAGGGTATGTGGCATTTATTCTGTTCAGTGAGTCTAGAAGTCATAAAATTTAAAATCGAGATAAGGCTTTTTAACTGAAAATTTCAACCCTCTTTTAATTTTAAGCTTTTCAGCATGGCGCCATCATAATTTCAGCAAAGAAGTTTCTCTCTCTCTTTAGTACAGGTGGAGACTTTTTATCCATGAGAGTTCTATTCCAATGCAAAACGGAAGTGATTAATCACACTTCCCAGGATGAGGTCTTATCTCAGAGCTAATGAGACTAGCTGCAGATCTCATGGCTTTAGCTGCCTTGCAGTGGTAAGGAAAGCTTTTTTAAAATGCTTTTTTTAAAAGCATAATTAACAGCACGTGTTTGTTTAATGAAAAGCCCTTCTCTTCTGCAGTCATGCTGAGTCAAATCAATGGATTGGAAAACCGCAGATGAGAAGGCTCCACCTGTAGATAGTACTTGAAGTTCATGTTAGTGCAAGAGTAATAATTGCAAGTTTTACTTACTTTGGCCACACAGTTTTCAGTCTTCATAGCAGTGCTCCCTAAGCACCCTGCTTCTTGATTTAAGCAGAGTCTTGCACAGCTGTTGTAGGTCTGTGAAGAGGAGGGGAAAAGATTCTGAATAAAGGAAGTTGGTTTATTCAAAAGTATGCAACATTTAGTGCAGCTGACTGCAGAACGCAGTCTATATTGATATGAACAGATGTGTTCTGCATATGATGCACATCTCACTAACCCCAAATCATCTTCAAATAATGCAAAAAACATTTCAAACACCATGAATAGAAATATTTGCACTCCTAATTAAGAAATCCAAGAAAGGGCAAAAAAACCTCAAAAACCTCACAATGCATCTATTAAATAGTTGATTTTTTGTTCTTCTGCTATCCTGTATTTGCTTGAGACTGTGGCATACTAAAGTAGGGAATGGAAGGAGGACCGAACAAGAGGGATAAGCTTGACTGAATGGAATATCACAAAAAGAATAAAAGAGCCAAGGACCTACATTTGAGAAAGTATGAGGGTGCAATCCTACCCAGCGCTGGAATGGCAAGGCCGGCCGGCCAACGCCATATCCAGCGCTGGGTGGGGGGAGCCTGGAGCCTCCTGCAGCAAGGGAGTGTGCCCTCCCTTACCATAGGGGAGGCTCCAGCCTCCCCTATGTGCTCCTCGGATCTGCGCCCGCTAAACAGCAGGCGCAGATCTGAGGGGCCCGCGCGGCCTCTTGAATGGGCCTAGGATTTGGCCTTATGGCCGAATCCGTGGTCTGCCCATGTCCCACCCTCGTCCTGCCCACATTCTGCCCTCCTCCTGCCAATCCCCGAGGCGCCCTGTCATGGCGCTTCCCTCGGCCGACACTAGGGCCCATTCAGCACAGGATTGCGCTGTGAGTAATTCTGGCAAGATTATTTTTTAAAATGTGTTCAGTGAATTGATACCTATAATTTGCTCAGATCTCTGGACTCTTTCTAGTCAATTAAATATGTACCCAGTTAAATTGTTCCACAATGTACCACAAGCTTTTCAATGTTGACAACTACAAAGTACTATTTCAAAGTAAACATCTGCCTCCTTTCATATGAGAACTGTACATCTGTGTTACGTACTTAATGGACATGTTCTTTTGGAACGATGCCTTGTTTAAAGCAACTGCTCAAATGTAAAAGATGGGGAACCACCACCCTGCAAGTGATTGTTGAAGTTAGGCCCTCCCTAGAGAGGTCCAGAGTGTTTTACTGACAAAGCCACAAGCTTTTTCAATGGTCACTTCAGATGTCATACATATTAATGGTCTAATAATGGTTCTACACAGTGTTCAAAATTCTCATAAGTTTTAAACTTCTAATGCTGGTTTAGGGAAAAAATAAAAGGATATGACATGACAGCTGAACCTAGCTAATTCCAGCTTATTCTAACCATGGTTTATAAGGAGCCAGGATATGAAATTGGTATTGTAGGCTGGCTTGCTCATAAACTGTGGTCAGAATAAACTGGAATTTGCTGTGTTTGGATGTTTCGACAAATCCTTTTTCTCTTATTCCGATACACGGATGAATCTTGTGCTCCTGCAACCTTGCAGGGACATAAGATTCCTCCTTGTATTGGAGGGTGGAAGTGGGTGATCTGGGAAGTGGCCTCACACAGCTAGTTTTAGCTGTGCAAGTGAGTCTGCTTTCCGAAGTGGCTTCAAGCTGGGCTGGGGCAGGGGGCGGATGGCAACATGGTTCCCCCAGCCAGCGTCCGGGGCATTTACATCCCTGGCCCCTGCCAGGTCCACCACTGGAAAGTAGGGATGTCATCTGATTCATTGTTAGGAATCAGCCTAGGATTCCTAGCCTAGGACAGCAACTAGGATTGTAGCCTAATTAACTGAGCAAAGCTATATATAAAACAATAGTTCTGGAAAAAGAAGCCACACATCATTTGAGGAGATCCCACCTGTGTGAGAGAAACGGAGAAAAATACCTTTCTTAAGGTGACCAGCTTATCATGGGTTTATTAAATACTCATATTTAAATGCTTTTTTAAATTAAATTTGCTGCCCAGTTAACTGGGGCATCTCTTAAATTGATCAAAACATGTTAATTATTAATCGTTTGAATGTTATAGCCCTTAGCCAAACAGCTTTATAGTCTAGGCTAAGGAAACACAAAGGTCACTTGTCGCTTTTTTCCTGCAGAACTCACAAGAGTGAGTCACAATTCAGACTAGGGATGGAAACTGGAGTCACATGACTTGAGTCTCAGTCGCAAAAATACATGGTTTTCACTGACTCATGTACACCTGGAGTAATGTGCATCAATGACTTGGACATGATTTGAGACTCGGTTCCACTGACTCAGAAATGGGTCATGAGTGTGAAAAATTCACATTATACAGATACATGTAATCCCCCCCCCCCAAGTCTCTCTGTGTCTCGGTGTGCTTGCTTACTTTTTCGCCACTTCCACATCACGCAAAATACCTTGTGGGTGTGGTGATCCAGAAGCTGGTACTCAGACCAGCATGAGCAGGAGGATAGGTTAGTTCCACACAGGAGGCAGGGGCTGGAGGAGAGGATGAAGGGTTAGGGTTTCTGTTTTGGCTAGCACAAGGCTGGGGGGAGGAACCAGAAGGTAGGTTCAGCCAGCATACAAGGAAGGGAACGGGCTCTCTTTTCAATCTCGGAAGGAACGGACAAAGGATGGGTGGCCTGATTTTTTTCTTTGGACAAGGGAGGTTCTTGCAAAAGGAACAGTAGCTGTAGAAAGCACAGGGAAAGGGGAAAGGAGGTGGACACACCAGGAGGCAATTCCTAGTGATAGAAGAGGAACGCCTTCCAACCTTGTGGCTCAGGTGCAGCAATCCTCCTAGCTGCCCTCGTTATCTGGGAGGAAGGTAACTATGACTAGCCACAATAAGACTACTTTGGGTCATATTCATAAGCCACCTGGCTACTGCACGAGATTCCCCCCCACTTGCCACTTCTGTCTCTTAACACTGTTTGCCCCATCCTTTTCCACCTTGGCAAGTTCAGATGCCTCCTAGACCTTGTTGGTCTATGGCATGCTTGGCGCTTCTTCTGAAGACAGAACTGGGAGTGGTGATGTGATGGGGGGGGTATTACTGAGGTTTGTTTGAAACAATCATTCTTCTGCACTGCACTGCACTGCTGTACTCATTTGAACGACAGAACAGCTTTTTTGTTTACGTAAATGAAATGGTGACTGAAGTGACATCATATCTTCAGCACATTGCTGACTGCAGATGGGATGGGAACATCAGGGAAGTGTAAAACAATAACTCCCAATAACATTCCCCCATCATCTCCCTTTTTTTCCTGTGGAGTTGTGCCTGATTCAGCTACAGCTTCCTTCACAAAAGACATGTACTTGAGTCAAAATGATTCTGGAATTTCTGGGGTGAGTCACCATGGGTATGCATGGTGACTTGCAGATTAGTCAAATCACAGGAAAGGGAGACTCGCAAATGACTCGCAACTCCTGTTCAGTGACTTCAGCCGATCCCTGCTTCTGATTGTCTCCCCTCCTCCAGGAGAAGTCAACGTTTTGGCTACTTCACTGTAAACTTAGAAACCTGACTTGCCCAAGCACCCTTCATCACCTTTTCTAGACCATGGGAAGCACTGTTTGAAATGGCAGCCTGACTCTGTGCCAGAGGCTGATAGCTTTGCTTTGGAGTGCTTTTAATACGGTTTTATACAGCATAGAAAGAATGCAAGCATAAACTAGTTTGTTGAAAACTACCCTTTTGGTGAAAGCTGGCTGTAATTCTGAACAAGTTTTCAATTTTCACACTGCTGCTAGGGTAAAACATTTTAAAGAGTTTAATTTTTACAGTGGCTTCAATGACACAGGATTATCTAACAAAGTAATGGCTAATCAATAGAGGGTTTAGTTGTCAGGTGAAACATATAACACACTAAAAGGGATTGATTGCCAGGCTCCTCCTTATTTACTGGAAGGTATATATTTAAAATGACACAAACTTGTTACCAAGCCGCATTCCTTTAACCTTGCAAAAGCTGTTTGAGATGAGTGTTAAGCAGCCTATAGCAATATACACACACACACTAACGGAAAAAATACCAACAAACATATGGCTGTTTCAAATTATGTCAGAAGCAGGAATGAGATGGAAGGAACTGGAAGATGCAAAGCTGCATCCAGCTCCTGACAAAGGTTTAAACTATGCACACAACTATGAAAAAAATTAGTCCGTGGCACTACCACGGACAGTTACACAAATTGTGCAGCTTGTATGACTGTTCAGATAACTAGGAATTCCTTACCTGGGAATCTCCTATTCTGGGGTGAGGAAAGGGGGGGCATTCTGAACTAATGGGTTCCGGAAGGGGCTCAGCACCAGAACCTTAAAAAGGCAAGTGGCTACCTTGAACAGCATCCTGGGAGCGGGGAAAGGGGTTATCATTTCTTCCCATCTTCATGTAAAGCACTTCCTTTGGGGAGTGTCTTTGCTAAACCCTCCCACGGTGCATAGGTACCCTAATTGGAATCTCAACTGGGTCCTTTAACGTTCTTACAGGTAAGCCTTTTGAACCCTTGGCTATGGTGGAGCTTAAGGAGCTGTTGTATAAAACGGCCTTTCTAGTAGCCATTACATGGGCTAGGAGGGTTTCCGAATTAGGGGCCCTCTCCACAAACCCTAATCTCTGTATATTTCATAAGAACCGGGTGGTACTTAGGCCAGACTCCTCTTTTGTTTCAAAGATCAACTTGGTGTTCCACAGGTCCCAGGAGCTGGTTCTCCCCTCTTTCTGCCCCAACCCGGTACATCAGAGGGAAAAGCAGTGGCATACCTTGGACGTTCGTAGGGCCTTGCGGTTCTACATTGAGCGCTCAAAGGCCTTTAGACAGACCGAGGCTTGCTTTGTTTCCTTTACCGGGGCATCTAAGGGAAAGTGGGTCCTTCCCAGTCCCTGGCACGTTGGCTAAGGGGTGTAATTGCAATGGCGTATGAGGCAGTGGGGAAGCACGCTCCAGAGGGCATTTTGGCACACTTGGTGTGGGGGGGTGTCGACCTCCGCAGCCTTTGAGGGGCAGGTATCCCTGGGGGACATATGCCGGGCTGCCACATGGGCTTTGGTGCACTTGTTCACGAAGCATTACAAGGTAGCTTCCTTGGCCTTGGCTGAGGCATGCTTCGGGAGAATTGTGCAGCTTGTATGACTGTTCAGATCTTGGGGTTATGCCATCTGGATTTTTTTGTAAAGAAGAAACTAAAATATTTAAAAGAACAGTAAACAATGCATTGCTGAAAGATCCAGTTTGATTTGAGTCTTGCACAAGTACTTTTAACATGCTTCCTACCTTCTCTCTGGAGTTAGGAGCTTGTCTTTCCTTTTTTTTTTTTTAACCTTACAGAAATTGCTTCCTTTTTTTCTCCAGGCATCCAGATTTCACACTAGCAGTCATTCCATGATAGCATATTGTATACCATACTAACGCCTAAAGCATCTTAAGTGCTTCTACACATATTGGATATAGATGTACACCAAAGAATATGCTTAAAAAATGTAAAGAGTGAATGTGACAAATAGTCACACAAGACAAATACATCACAGCTATACTCAGAAGGTGAGGCTTCACTGCAAGTTCCCAGCTACATATATGTAATGATGGCCAAGGCCAGGTTTTGTTGCTACATTATGTGTGATATGGTCCCCAGGTTAAATCCCCTAATGTCAGTTGGAAGTGGGTCTAATGATCAGAGAGTAACACCTTCTGAATGTATTACAGCTTCCCAGCTTTCCATCTAAATGAGTAGAATGGTCTTTTTGAAGTCATTTATTTGGCAATTCATCCAGAGGATTCCCCATATGTGAACACATCACCAGTTTTTAATAGGGTAGCAACCACAGATTCCCCCACTAGTCAATAATTACATGATTTATCAGAGTAAAATCATATAACAAAAATGCCAAAAGGAAAAAAAAAACAAATTCAGTACCACTATAACCTTCCTCCAAGTCATTTCCAGAGATGAGATTATTAGACTCTTTTTCCCATTGCTCAAACAAGGGCTTTTGTAGCAAAACACCAATTGCCAAATGGTAACAAAATAGTTATTAGACTCTGAAGAATTCAGTGGAAGTGGGAAGTTATATAAACAAATCACTCCAGCAGATTCAGAAAGATCGCTTTCATCTCACTTACAGGGTCTTGAGAGACCGCCATTAATTACCCTTAAGGTCTTTCACACAGACTATTAAAAAAGAAAGAAAAGATGGCATATTTATTTATTTATTTCCAATGAGGTGCTTCTTCCGAAAGCATTAAATAATGCCTGCAAATTTAAAAGCGTTTTTATAAATAGGTAATTAAAAAAAGGAAGATGAGAATTAAGTCAAGCTGCAACACATTACCCAGAATCCACCGTGATTATTATTTCTATATTTAAGGCCACATTCCTCTCTCCATAGCTCAGAAAACTTATAAGGAGGGAGAAAGATCTCTGCAGGAAGTCAGTAAGATAAAAAGTAGACTAGCCAAGCCGAAACCGAGAACATTTCCAAAAACATCCCCAAAGCTCGGTTTGTCATATTGCAATTATACCTTGCCTACTGTGGAGACAGAGTCCCTAAGTTTGCCACTAGGGGGAAGAATTGTCTCAACACATGGCAATGGTAGACAGGGAATGGGTTTTCCTGAGCAATTTCCATAACAATGCTCCCTTGGCAGTATGTACCTTCTAATTACTCAGTACAATTAAAATGACTAACCTAAAAACAAACAAGATGGGGGGGGGGGATCAGCACATTTCTAAGACTTCATTAGCTTAAGATTTTGTACTCCTCTTCTTATCCATCAAAACAAGAAGAAAGAACACCACCATTTTCTGCCCCCCCCCCAAGTTATTCAGTGAAGCAACATTGACAAAAGCAAGGAGAATTGAATTGCTTGTAAAACAAAAACTGGAACAACCCGGAAAAAACCCACCCCAAAACAAAAGAGAAATGTCATGGTATTTAGCCATCTGGTAGCTGCTTGAAAACAAATTGTCCTCCAAAGAGCAGAAATACAGTATGTTTTTCTCAGTTCACTGGCTTACAAATCTGGTGCGTGTCCCCCCCCCTGCTTTTTTAAGCAGATAAGCTACTGTTGTTCTGAGTTAGCTACAGAAAACTTTTACTCCATTGGCTCATTATACAAGGGTCACCCCAGCCAACCGGGCCACCGTATCTTTTCTCCTAGAGAGTTATCTGCAGCACCTACTGAAAATCCTCTGGATTTTTCTCTACCCAGTGACAGCTAGGCTTATGTTTGCCAATCTTTGGAGGTTCTAAATTTTATAAGGCTAGTCATTACAAGGGAAGATGGGAGCCAAGTTGGACATTTTTCTTCCCACTGACAATTGGCGACATTTCTCCAGCAGCACACACAAGGTGTTGAAAACCTGGCAGCTGCTACCTCCTGGGACGGAGCTCCTTTTTTATCCTCCCCTTGACAGTTTAACTCAATGGGTCAGCACCTTTAAAGGCTCAAAAGTATCACTGAAGTGGCTGGCCAGTGTTGAATTACTGCACCCTCCCTAATCAATGTAAACCCTCACTGCAGGTGATACTCTTCATCTATAGAGGTGCATGGGGGAGGAAAATGTAATGCCCTAAGCCAGATGGGTTTCATCTTGTGGTTTTGTTTTGTTTTTTTTAAAGAAAGGAACAAGCTAACAAGGGGACAGCTACTTTGTTAGCTTCTTGGCCTCTCTCATGGCTCTGAGACCCCAGGGTTCCTGCCACACAAGAGAAAAAGAATTCAGCATATACGTAAACAGTTAAAGAAATATAACTAGGGAGATGGCAACATGCTGTTTTCAAAGAGTTGAGAGTCCTGTTCAGAGCTTTATTTATCACTACCCACGTTCAATGAGCTGTAAGTGGACATGGAAACAAAAAGGTCAGGAGAATAGACAATGCTTGCAATTTACTCTGTTACAAAGGAATGCAAAAATGCAACACATCTGACAGACCCGATTAGAATTAAAGCAGAACACACACACACACACACACACACACACACCCCAAAGGGTTTTAATG
>JAJKFI010036219.1:0-57431 GCA_029204185.1 Lerista edwardsae
GTCTCCAAGCCCCCAACTCTGCTGCTATTTACACAAATTCACAACAGCTATTTCTGCAGAATTAAAAAGTGGGCTACTCTCAAACATTACTGGAGTGTTGAAATTCAGACATTTTCAATGTGGTAGCAGACTGCCTTTAAAATGCATGTAACATGATGACCTCATAAAGTGGAGTAGTAGCTAGCCTGTCACCAAAACAGAGGCTATTCAATCTCAATACAGGATCTCTAATGAAGGCTGGGTATTGATGGGATATTGGACCATGTATTTTTCACTCCAGGTTTTGGGGATGCAGAAACAAAACATGCCTTGTTGTTGATAACAAAGTCGTCGAAAGGCTATCTACACATCTATAATAAATACAGTAACTGAGTAATAGATACTCAATACAGAGCTGCACTTTGGATCTTTAGAAGCTCTAAAAACATTTTACCAACATTACTCTCATAATCTATACAACTACAACATAGCGCTAATGCCAAAGCCCTTAATAGAATTTTCACTAGCAAGTTTGTCCCTTAATTTTTTTAATTTAATAGCTGCTAAAATGGCTTTGCTGTCACTTTTGTCTTGTTTATGAAATATTCATACCCTGCATTCTCACAGACAATGTACTAGGGAGGCCCCTTGGATGGAAAAATATGTTTTAAGGGGAATTACCCCAGAGAGGGAAGCATCTAATGAAATGTTGACAGAGCAGCTCGAGACTTGGGCAAGTCCTGCATAATGGAAAGAATATTCCATCTGATTAACTAATCTATCTGAAATTTCCAAGTGCTTATCCTCAGTGGTCTGTATTCTGGGCTTTGTGACTGAAGATTAAACAGACCTCTAATTGCAGAAATCTGCTGAGGAAAACAAAGTGACATGCCATATTCATAACACATAAAAGACACCTACTTTTGACTTCTACAAGGTCACCCACTCCGTATGACTGCTGAACATGTAGCATCACTAAGATGTAAATCACAGACAGCTCTAAGTAACAGAAAGAAGCGTACCTCACTCAGGCTGATGATGCTTGTACCCCACTATCCAGAAAAATGTGGGAAATTGCTGCATTTCATTTGCAACACGGCGCTCAACGATAGAATTCTTTCCTCCTGGTATGCATACTGCATTGAGAATGCAAACTAGAGCAGCCTATGCAGCAATTCTCTGAACTTCAGGATGTACTGTACTCTACTGATGAATAGGATATGGCCTAGTGTGAATGAGCAAAATAGGCCCATGAAAAGGTGAAGTCATGTTTTTGATCAGGGCGGGTGGTAGCAAAGGGCCAATTCATATGTCTGCACCAGCTGCCAATGACATACACAGCTTTCCATGGAGAATGCGACAAAACGAATGGATTTTATATATCTAAGGTGAGATACCTCTTGAGGCTGGTGTGCTTCTAGAGAGGCTGATAAATATATGGCAGAATGAAATGGACAGGTTCCTGATTTCAGGTAACATTTCTGTCAAAAAAGGAACTGTGCCACTACAAGGTGTAAAAACTCTAGTTGAAATAGGCTTACTATGACATAAAATCACCAGCACCTGCTTCTCTTATCAAGCTGGGAGAAAGCTGCACATAAGAAGTGCTCACCATCCTCTCCGCTCTGCCAAACCCCTCCACAGAGAGTCTGTCTGGACCATTCTCTCAATCAGCTTCTTCCACAACATGCCATCAGAAGTCACCCGGTACCATTCCTTACACACCAGTTCAACAGCACACAAAGACTTGGCATCCAAGTAGGACAGGATATTCTCAGCAATGTGATCCAGGCCTCGAGCTGGAACAAAAGTAAACGCAGTCAGACATCACCGGGAAGTGCAATAGGAGCCCGTGATTGTTAAGAATGGAATTTCATCCCCATAATTGCTCATTCCCTTCTCTAATACAGAGCTGGGATGATTAGGCAGAAAATAGTCACTTGTGAAATTCAGAAACCAGGGACTTCTTTTGCAATACAAAATACAACAACATTTTAAAAATGATAACAAATCCAGACCATTGTCTCAATCTATTTCTATGGATTTTAGCACTAGGTGGATGCATGGAAAAAATTTTTTTCACTTGATACAGCCCCTGCCCCCACAATTCAACAGGACCATTTCTCATTCTGCTGTCACAGCTGTTCTTCTATTCCAACAGTTCAAAAGCTGGCTTTTTGGAAGGACTAGAAAAGGAGCTTTTTGATGCAATGAAGAATAGAATACATACATATTCCTAATGTGCAGCCTGCAGGGAAGTGGTATTTGAAAATGGTTTTTGGGGGTATGTGTATGCACAGATGTGTGGCATGAGACTGCTTGCACAAATGGGAGAAGAAACCATTTTACTGATGTAAAATGGCATTTATTTTGCCAGGTAGAAGGAAACATGCAACGAAATGCTGCAAACGGCACACATTCTCCAGCATGGCAAGTAGAAGATCCTGAGAGCATCTCAATATAGCTGTTTACAAGGAAAAATGACAGAGAAGATATCAAGAGAATAAATTTGAAAATGCGACGGCAGCAGTCAGCTGATTCATGCCACGTATTATGATAGGAGGAATAGGAAAGTGGTATGGTGGCTGGGGCTCGCTCTGGGCTGCTTCAACTGCATTGGGCTCCTCTATTAACGTACTACTATACATTCAAGTCTGATGTACAGAGGCCTCAAAAGAATAAGAGGCCTATAAAATAAGATGATTTCATTAATAAAGTTTCACTTGACTGCTGTTGATATGCACAAGAGATATGGAGGTAGTTAGAAGGGCATTTCTCTTTGTCAGCTGAACTGACAGACGGGTAAACTGGGCAGCCACTGTGTTAGCCCAGGCAACAGAACGTTTTATCTAGATTATAAAATTAATGAATTAAGATCTCAGTCTTTAGGTTTACAATGTCTATCACATCACAGACACAGGCCTGGAAGTAGAAGTGGAGTATATGCATCAATTCAACTAGTATGCTACCAAGGGTAATACAGAGGCACTTTTATAGCGTTACCTTCACCCTGCTCTAAGCCCACCGGCAGTGGAAGAAAGAAGATAGAAGAAGAAGGTCTAAAGAAGATGGAGAGTTATGCTATTCAATAGCTTCTTAGCTCTAAAAAAATAGCTTCCTAGAGCTCTTGGAACAGATGCAAAGGATGTCAGAGGTTCCAGGAAGGAGAGCAGATAAACCAGTTACTGGTTTGTATGGTGATGTTAGTTAGGATTCAGCTGCCTGATCTGAATTTCTCCACATGGAGATTCAGCAGTATCACCCTGGCTTCTGCTGTACTCCACAGGAGGGTTTCGCATGTTGAGGCCTCCTTGGGGCAGGGGAACATCTGATTGAACATTTGTTTTCTTGCCTAACAAGAGACCCCATCAGCCCCATGTAAACCCCAACAGCTGCTATTGGTCAAACCAAACCTGCATCAGCTCTATTGCTAGCACCAATCTATACTGACCTGTGAAGGCAAATCAGACCTGGGAAGGGGGTTAGGATTTGGCAGGTGACACTGCCAAACTAGTCCCCTTACTGGGCCCAATCCATGCACACCACCCCTATCTTCTCCCTATTCCACTCAACCCACTTCCTTTCTGATCCCTGCATTGCTTTATGTGCTCTGACAGGAAGGCCTGGTCTGTCTTTGCACGATCCCGACCGTTCACAGTTTTGGTGGTGGTTAGGGTGCATGTGCCAGTGGTTTTGTGTTTGCAACTACCGCAAAGTGCATTATGCCAGTGGAGCATGGCATTCCACCAACAGAATGCACCCATAGGATTGGGCAAGCATTCATCAAAGGGGCCACAAGAGCAAAGAATGTTTAGCATATTGGGAAGAACTGGATTCATGAGGCATATACTGTAACTGAACTATGCATAACATGTGTAATGTCATCATTATACATACTTTTCATATATGATTTTTTTAGGGTGAAACCCGCACAGAGAAGGCAATGAAAATTAGCTATATAGGGTGGACCATATGAATAAAAGCCCTTTGCAAGATTACAAAATAAGGTAGGCTTCCCCAAACTGGAAATACTGCTGCCAAGAATACTGCTGCTCTTCAATAGGAAGAGCTATGAAGAATTCATAACTTTTAGTGGTGTTGAGTATAGCAAGAGCTACTAGATATTTTGAGTTGGCCAAGATTATTATACAATTCACAAAACTATTTGAGATATTGGATTCCCTGCCTCCAGTTCTACTCTGTAAAGGGTCAAGCATGACACATTAGCATTAAGGACAAATTTCATCTAAGTTAAAAACTACCTAACATCCAGGGAGAGATCAAATGCTTTGTGGATCATGTTCTTGTTGCAGTCAACCCAAAGAATGAGCTGCATTTCTCAGCAGTAGAGGCTGAGCAAAGGAAGTAAACGCATTTTGGGCTGGCTGAGATCACACATCTGCACTTAGGCACCCCATGCATCTGTCTGCTTATCAGATGATTCTCATCAAGGTTTATGCAAGACACCACGTATCCAGTTTTTCTGCTAGCAACAGATTAGCAAAAGAGTTTGTGAATGAAGAACGGCACAACAACAAGGCTGTTCATGGATTTTTAGTCTTCTCTTTCATGTTCTCTGGAAAAATTCATTAAATGTAAATGTGAAAGAAATAATTTCTAAGAGACATGTCTCTCTAGAAAATAAGGGTAGCGATTCTTAAATGAAAGACAATCCAATGAAGCTAAATTTGACAATCTAATACCACAGAGGAGGAAAGTGAAAGAAGAATAAGAAATATTTCAAAAGCAAGTTAAATATGGGATGCATCTTTATAGGTAGAGATGTGAAGGCCCAGAAAAATTCAGAAAAAAATGGGGTTTTTCCATTTTTTTTCCTGAAGCCTTTTTGTTTTTTTCCGAAAAACGGGAAAAATTGAAAAGAAAAAAAAGGATTTTATACAAAATATACAGATTTTGATGAACTATTCTTACTGGATAAAGGTCAATATATTAAGAAAATGTATAGATTCTTATTAGATATGTTAATGGAAGATGAAACAGTGAAGGACACGATGATTAAATGAGCAAAGAATGTAGGTCATGATATTCCATTGGATAGCGGGGAACAAATTTGGAAAACAATTATTAAATTGACTAAAGCAGTATCTTTTAAAGAAAATATTTATAAGATGTTTTATAGGTGGCATATATCTCCAGATAAACTAGCTAAGATGTACCCTGAAACAAACAATAGATGCTGGAAATGTCGATAGGGACTTTTTATCATATGTGGTGGACCTGTAATAAGGCAAAAAGATATTGGGTAAGAGTGTGTACATTGTTACAAGAGATGCTGAGATGTGTTATCCCATTGCAACTGGAATTGTTTCTCTTAAATATTATACCAAATAGTTATAGCAAAGAAGAAAAACATATTATGATACATGTAAATACTGCAGCAAGGCTTATGTACAGATGTGGAAAAATGTAGACATACCATCAGTAGAAATGTTAATACAGAAAATATACGAAGTAGTTGAGATGGACATATTAACGGAAAGAGTTAGAAATGGTGAAGCAGATAGAATTAAAAATATATGGAAAATATTTTATGATTGGCTAGATGAATAGGTAGTAATAATATGAAGATAAAATGATTAGTTTAAATTTTAAATGATTACAAAAATGTAATTTTTACGTGTGTGTAAGATGGTAACCAGCTATGTAGATTAGAAAATGAGGTTTGCTATTATCCGACAGATTCCTAATGTATCAACCTATGTATCCCTTACCTATGTAATTCCCTTTCCCTATCCCTAACTGTAGATACACAGTAGATATCAATAAAAATTTAATGGTGGA
Source organism: Lerista edwardsae (assembly GCA_029204185.1). Lineage (NCBI taxonomy): Eukaryota > Metazoa > Chordata > Lepidosauria > Squamata > Scincidae > Lerista > Lerista edwardsae. The sequence goes on from JAJKFI010036219.1 coordinate 5,782, forward strand.
AAAAAAGAAAAAAATAGCAGAAGCAGAAACTGATACTGATAATTACAGCTCAGAAAATGATTCTGATTAAATGTCATGCCCATTCATTGAAACTTAGTCCCACTCCCTTCTATATACTTCCCCCCCTTCAATTCTTTTTATGAGAATGGTTTTTTTTTATTTAATACTGTGGAGAGGAAATATGAATAATTGTTACTTCTGGATTTTTAAAATTTTTTTTAATATGCTAGTTGTGATAATTTTATAGCAAGTCAAATTGTTCATTGTCATATTTTATGTTCCTAAAGTAACAGAATGACTTTCAATCTGGAATAGGGGAAAAAGTGCTAATGTAGCATTTTTTTCAGTTTTTCCAAAAATTTCCATTTCCCCCCTAAAAAAACAGAAAAATACTGGGGGGGGGGGTTTCCCGAGCTTCAACATTTCTGGAAATTTCTATAAATCTCTATTTATAGGACAGAACCCTTAAAGGATGTGCTTACTGTTCTAAAGCTAAAGAAAAGATGCAAAAGGCCAGGCAAAGGGTAAGAAATCTTAAGCTTGATCTAGACCAACCAACTTGGAAGAATGAGCTGGTACACCACAGTTCCAGAACAGAAAAATGGCCGACTTCCATATAGTTCCTTCCTTAGAATCATAATTTTGGTGGGAGTTGAGATGACTCAAATCTGAATGCCAAAAACAACATCTTCACAGTTTTCTATTAAAACTGAATATTGTATAGCAACAACTTGGCATTTAGGTACTGATTTTATCTCACTCTAAACAATGCTAATCTGCATGATCCGAAGCATATATTATGTAACTGGCACATGGCCTCATGTAAGGTAACAGGCAGCCCAATAATGGCTGCCATTGTATCCCGTGGGGCCAGAGCAGCTGCCGGAGTCTTCTTGGAGGAAGGGAACATTTGTTCCTTTATCCTGGGTAGAACACCTCTAGCCACAACTAAACGTGCCTGTGCCTGCTAATAGCAGACACAGAATTGGGAGGGCCATGTTGGGTTCAGGGGCTCTGGAGAGGGCAAAGGATTCATCAGAGCTTCTGCCACCATCCCTGTCCCCCCCCCTTCCAGGCCCAATCCTCTCTATGTTCTGCCCTTCCCCCCCCCCCCAAATTCCTTCCCACCTTCTCACATTCTGAAAACCTCCCGGCCACACAACGGGGGAACTCACTGTCCAGAACTCCTTGGGTGTGTCTTTCCTGGCACTGGAGCTGGCTTCGCCGCCGGTGCTGGATGTCTCCCACTGGAAGCAGAGTGCCTTATGGCACTTTTGCGACACCCAGCATCGGTACTAGAAAGCTCAAGATTGGGCTCTAATGTAATGTTCAAACTCCCATAGAAAATACATCAACAGAGCATAAAATCTATAACAACTCAAATTCTTCCCCAAATGATAACTCCTTGAACCAAGGCTGAGGAGGTGGTATGCAAAACCTCGTCTAACCTCACCCAAAATTGCTTTCGATGCCAAATATGACTCTGACTTCACAGTACTGCTCAGGTTTATAAAGCCTAAATGCTGCACAAATTGCACAAAGATCTCACATTGATTTTATTCTACACTGAATTGAACCTGTTTTCACAAAAAATAGTCATTCCCCCCCCCCCCATTTTCTAGAGCTGAGGCTTTCTGACAACATGTTTTCTCGTGCAACTCCTAAAGCAACCTTTTTTAAGATCAGGGGTGTCAATGCACCTTGCAACTTAGGTCTCTTCTAATTCAGAAAACAAACTATGAGTTGGATCCAAAGGTTCTCCTCCACATGCACAAAGTGTCACCCACTCAAAAAAGGATTGCTTTTCACCTCATTCTAGCTAGACAGTTGCATGAGAAGAGTGAAAAACACACACCCAAAGATGAACTTTTCCTTGTGCAACCAGCAAGCAGAGCCATGAAAAATGCCCCAGAACATACCTGAATTCTGGCTTGAGCAGCTATACACTCATAATCAGAAAGACATCAGTGGCTTTCTACAACAAGGATAAATCCGACTTGGCCAAAGTAATACAAAGCCTTAAAGGATAATTCAAGATTAAGACTAACTTTTCTCCTTCCATGATCCCACTGAAATACCTGGCAGTGCTGTGATGAAGTCCCTCTGTAGCATAGGTTTGAGGTATGAGTTGATATGTCCGTGCTGATAGTGACACATCTGGGAGATGAGATGCTCCACAAATTCCACTTGGTCAGACTCTGACCACTGTTCAAAATACTTGATACAGAGTTCCTTTTCCTTTTCATAGCTTGCGGAGAGCTTCCTTTGCTTGGGCACAATCATGCTTGAAGTGCCATTGGCAAGTTTTGTCTATGGAAGGAAAGAACAGCATATGCAAAATGAATTTTTGGAGATGGATAATTTAACATGCTTGAATAGCACTATGATACAAAGTCTGCTAGAGATGTACCTACCTGAGTGACGGGAAAAAATTAATCCAAGTGTTAATTACACACTACACAGACTAAACTGCCACCAAGTTCCTACCTCTCCAATACCACATGTATTAATGAACCATACATGGCCACACTTGCCTTTCTAAAACGTAACTCCTAAAATATCTACTTTAGGGCCACAATGAAATGCAGCTAAGATGAGCAGAAAATTCATGAGGTATAAGAGAGGAAGAGACTTGGTGCTATTCAGCAGCATGCAGAACACAAAACCGTATGTCTAATATAAACTCCACAAATGTAGTATAATAAATTTTAAGACATTTTAGAACTAGCCATTTATGGTTTTATGCCCATCATGAAGCTAGCTCCTGAAAGAGGGATTTCAGAGCCCAGAACACCCACACACCATGAACCTACTCTTAAGGAGAACCTTCTCAAATGTTTTTGCAACAATTTAGCTGGTGCAAGTGTGCGTATCTTGCTTTTATGATAACATCCCATAACTAAGGGTGTGTTTTTTGGTGAAATTTTTCCCAAAATTTCTTGATTAAAATAGCAAATTGCAATGTTACGTGTTTTTATTCTACATTCTCAATCCAAGTTCTCATTTTTATTAATTTTAATGCTTTAAAAGTGTACTAGGTAGATGATACATGTGACACAGTGTCAGCAGATAGCCACAGTATTATTTCTAATTGGAAAAGTAGCCTATTTTAATTTCTGGAAAATATCTTAAATACCAAAATGTGATGTTTTCTGTTTTTATGCGGATATTTTAACTGCCAAAAGGTGGTTGTTAACACCCAGAAAGCAGTTTTCAACAAAAAAACAACAACCCGCCCCTACCTTCAAAACAATAAATGGGCCACTGTTGTTTTCAAGCTAGCAACTAAAGGTGATTTAGCACTTGCACTTTGGGACTTTTCCCTCAGCAAAAGAACAAACTAAAATGTATCCAGGCAGTACAACCATGCATGACGGTATGTCCTGGAAGTTTCTAAAGTACTACAGTAGTCCAAAGTTCAGGTATTATACATTTAAAAGAACTATATACGAAATTGATTAGTTATTTAAAAGAGACATGATAGCAATAGTTCAAGTAGTTAGGTGGCTTGCTAAAAAGGAGTCTGTACAGTGATAAAACAAATCTGGGTCCCCAATCCAGTCAGCGCCCGTACTGAGGCAGTACTTCACAGAATCACATTGTCCCCTACCCTGTAATATTGCTGGGACCCAGCCTGAGCTCAGTGCTAATGCAGGGCAGTATTTTGGTGGCTCTATCAAGCAATGGATCTTGTGTAACTGAGTGAAGAAAGAATGACAAGTTAATCCAAAAAGCCCAGGACTCATTATATAAAAGATGTACACCGTGACAACCAGAAGCTTCCAAGATATACCTTTACCCCCAAGTGCCCAAGCCTGCAGCAGATGCTCCTTGTTACATTACTCAAATATGAAAGGTGGAACCTTGCTGGTTTCTTTTAAGAAAGGAAAAAAAATGTTACATATTTTTTCACCAGGATCTATACACTGTGGCCAGATTCTATGCCATGCAAAACAAGAATACCTATGATTGATTGCTGTACTGCTCCAGCAATGGATTGACAAGCAAAACGTTCGGTCGGAAAACCAAAGCATCATCATAAACAAAATAGGGCTCTCTTGTTGAGGCCTCAGTGGTCTTTATGGAAATAATAAAAAAACATAGTTCCTTGATGTAAAAGTGCTGGGTTTCTCCATATACAAACGTTGCTAGTGATTGTGCAACATCAAAGCATGAAAACTGGACTCTATTGAACACTGGCCTGGGGGGGATTCTGTGGCTATTTTCACAGCAGTTCGGTTGTTCGCAGAACAGGAAAACCAATGAAACGCTGAATTAAGATTTAGATAGTTGATAAATGGTGTATTTTATAAGCCTGACCTCATTTCATTTCCCATTTCATTTGCTGCACAGCCAATCTTATAGCCGGTTGTTCTCATTCGGCATACTTTTAAAATAACTGTGTTCTTACCCTCATCCCTCTAAGAAAGATGCTCCTTTAAACCAGGAGCACAAATGAGTCAACTCAATATCTTGAACAAGAACCAGTGTCATTACCTGGCTCGGATGACCCTCTTCCGAAAGCCTGCTTATACCTGAACTCACAGAATTGGAAGTCCAATCATCAAGTCCAACACCTTACCAATACAAACTGTCCACAACTACAACATCTTTGACAGATGGGCATCCATTATCTGCTTCAACACCAACAATGAACTGTCTACCTCTTTCCAAGTCAGGCTATTCTTATACCAGGGGTGTCAAACATAAGGTCCATGGGCTGGAGGAAGCCCTTTATTTGGCCCACATGATAACTGGGTTCTCCCAGTGACATACTGTCAGCAGTGCTGCTTCTGCTGAGGCTTTGAGAGGGAGTGATGGGAAGCCTCAGAAGGCAAGGAACACCAAAGAGGAAGGTGCAGACCAAGAGAGGTGAGAGAGGGAGCCACTGCTGAGGTGCTGGGAGAGCCCAATTATCTTGTAAGCCACCCTTTCAGCAGGACTGCTTCTGCCAAGGCATCACTTCACAGAGCACCTCTCAACTGCTGAGCTGTGAAGTCAGTGGCGTAGCTAGGTCATTTAACATTCAGGACCCATACATTTTTGATACTCTCCCTAGAACAAAATTATTATTATTTTACATTTTTATACCATTCTTCATGTTGTTGTTGTTTTTTTTTTGGGGGGGGGGTACATGGTTCCTCCCCTTCATTTGTCCATACAACCACCCTGGGAGGTAGGGGAGGCTAAGAAATAGTAATAGTCATGAGAAGAAATGAGTAATAATAATGGCCAGAAAATAAATGCAGTGAATATTTCCCCACAAGCAATGAAGGAACAACAGTGCCCTCCCCTGCTATTGCTCCCCTGCACATAGTACTCAGTGCCCACACATCTGGAGGTTGAATGTAGCCATCGTGGTTAAAAACAACTGGTAAGACTACAGTCCACCATGACTGTTTAGAATCCACTTTTAATGTCATCTAAGCTAGTGACCAACAACATCCAAGCTTCCCACCAGTGGGATCACTAGGACTGTGTCACACAGTAAGGTAACACATGGTGTCATCCCCATTAACTTCATTTCTTTATTTTATTATGGAACAGTACAGGTCATCCAAAAACCAGTAAGTAACAAAAAAACAAAAAAACCAATGGACAACTTCATGACACTCACACAACTGAACAGGAATTCTAATATTAGCTCTGATAAATGGAAAAAGCAGCTGACACATAATCACATCTTACTAGTTTCATTATGTGTCATAATAACACCTCGTTAACTCTCAGACTGCAGCCATGAAATTAAAAGACGTTTACTTCTTGGGAAGAAAGCTATGGTGAACCTAGATAGCTTAATCAAAAGCCGAGACATCACCCTGCCAACAAAGGTTCGCATAGTCAAAGCGATGGTTTTCCCAGTAGCCATGTATGGCTGTGAGAGCTGGACCATAAGAAAGGCAGAGCGTCGAAGAATCGATGCTTTTGAATTATGGTGTTGGAGAAGACTCTTGAGAGTCCCCTGGACTGCAAAGAGATCCAATCGGTCAATTCTCCAGGAAGTCAAGCCTGATTGCTCCCTGGAAGGACAAATGCTGAAGCTGAAGCTCCAATACTTTGGCCACCTGATGAGAAGAGAGGACTCTTTAGAAGAGACCCTCATGCTGGGAAAGATTGAAGGCAAAAGGAGAAGGGGGTGACAGAGGATGAGATGGTTAGATAGTGTCACCGAAGCAATGAATATGAAATTGGGCGAACTCAGGAAGCTAGTAGAGGACAGGGAGGCCTGGCGTGCTGTGGTCCATGGGGTCGCGAAGAGTCGGACACGACTTAGCGACTGAACAACAACAACAACAACTCTCAGAACACTCAAGTCTCATTGGTCAGTTTTTAGTTAAGGAAATCCACTTTTTGTTACATAAATCAGTTATGGTTTTTTCTGGTTATTTGCCTATAATGTTTGATAGAACATTACAGTTTATTTTAGTATAGTTTATTTCAATACATTCTGCCTTAAATTATGCATGAAATGATGTATAACATGGTTGTATTATTCTTAAAAACCACAATTTTGGTCTCTAGTCGTGTCACACACCCCAACGTGTCACCTTACTAACACTTTATTGATTCCATGCTATGTGATAATCACACCTCATTGGCTCATTGAACAATCAATCTCATTGGTCCATTTTGAGTTAAGGAAATCTACTTTTTGTTACATATAACAGTTGTATTTTTTGCCATAACTTTTGACATGATGGTATTATTCCGAAAAACCACATTTTTAACTATTTTTGTCACTAGTGGTGCCACCACCCATGAGGATGACAGCCATGGTGCCCTCCCCCCGGCTAGCTACACCACTGTGTGAAGTGATGCCTCAGCAGAAGTGGTGCTGCTTAAAGAGCAGACTGTGTTAAAATTGGGCTCTCCCATATCTTGAAGATCTTATCAAAATTTGCATATTTTCTCTTCTGTCATTTGCAACAAATAAGTTCCTACATGAGAATAAAATGTTTGTTTTTGGTCATTTTCTGCTTAATAACATATCCTGCCTAATGATGTCATTTCCAGCCCTCAGCAAGAGTAATGAATATTATTTGGCCTGCTGTATGAAATGAGTTTGACATCCCTGATGTATACCATCAGGAAGTTCTTCCTAAAATTTACGTGAACTCTCCCTTCTAACTTTTACCATTTGCCCTGGCTCTATCCTCTGGAGCAACCAAGAACAAATGTGCTGTCTTCCATGTGACAGTCGCATAGATGTTTAAAGATCATCACCTCTTAATGGTCTCTTCTCCAAACTAAACAGGCCCAACGTCTTCAACTTACCTTTCTAGGACATGATCTCCAGCCCCCTTACCATCTTAGTTGTGTTCCTCTGGGCCCACTCCAGTATGTCAATATTCTTCAAACTGTAGTACCCAGGACACAATAATCGAGGTGGGGTCTGACTAAAGCAGAATACAGTGGTACCATTACTCTTATGATCTTGATACTATACGTTGCTGATGCAGCCTAAAATTGCATTTGCCTTGTTTTCCACTTGTCACACTGCTAACTCACATTTAGCTTCTAATCTATTAAAAAAATCTAGAACTTTTTTTACATGTACTAGTTCTCAGGCAAGTATCCTCAATTTTATATATTTTATACACTTTTGATTTTTCCTACTGAAATGCTAAACTTTACATTTCTTCCTACTAAAGCACATTTTGTTTATATTTGCTCTGTTTCCTATCCTGCCAAGATTGTCTTGGATCCTCCTGTTCCTGCCCTGGAGCAGTGGTTCCCAAACCATTCAGCACTGGAACACACTTTTTAAAATCTGGACCCACCTAGTTTTATGAGACAAAAAAAGTTTTATTTTACCAATCGTTCAAGCCTCTGTTTGTATCCTTTTTACTGTAGTGGTGGGGCCACCTTCTGGAACATTTTTTGAGCTCCACGTTTTTCAGACCGGGACTATTCTAGTGGTCTTGGGTTTCCTTTCGCCTGGTCTTCAGCAAGAGCTGAGGCACATGTGCCTCAGTTTGCTAGCCATACAGCTCAATGCATTTTTGTTGTCAGCTTGGAGGGAGAACACTTCCTTCTCCAGAGTATTTTGGGGCCTGCGTTCATTGGAGCAGGACCATTCTGGTGGCCTTCTTTTCGGCCTGCCCTTTGAAGTAGACTGATGCACAATTGCAAGTAATCAATACATTTTCCTTGTCAGCTATCAGCTTGTCAGTTTCACGACCCACAAACAATCAGGTTGCAACCCATTGGTGGGTCTGGACCACAGTTTGGGAAACACTGCTCTCTAGAGTATTAGCCAACCCACCCAGTTTGGTGCCATCTGCACATCTGATGATCATTCCCTCATCCAAGTCATTTATAAACTCACTCAACCTCTGATCTGCCTCTAAGATGAATTTACATGCTGAGATGTAAAACTGGAAACAAGTTAGAAGCTTATAGTCCCAGGCATCGATTTGATATGACTCTGAAAGAAGTCTTTTAAAAACCTGCCTAATTTGTCCGTCTATCACTGCTCTCCCCTCTTTAGGCAGGGTGCTCAAGAACATGGTAAAGTCCCAACGTCAGGCATTCTTAGATTATGTGGGTTATCCTGACACATTTCAATCAAGTTTTTGACACTGCTTTGGAACTTTATGATCTCCAGCAGGACTGGACAAGAGATTTTCTTGGACCACTTTGATGCCATCAACCATCATATCCTTCTGGATCACCTGTTAGGAATGGGATCTAAAAGTATTGTGCTTCATTACTGCATCATGCAGCTGGCTGGCAGTATTCACAGCAACCTTTGTCCACACTGTTATGTGCCCATATACACAATCTATTTGGAAAATAGATGGGCTTGCAGTGCTATATAATCTACTCTAGTAGAGATATGAGCTACATTTATCAAAAGAGGATACAGATTTTATGTTAATTAACTTAAAGTGTTAGTTAGGCATCAGGCACTATAGTACATTTTGCGCCCTCTTACATACAGCAGGTTCAGGTGGCAGCTGTAGCTATAGCTGTAGCATACATTCTGTAGAATATAGCTTTCTTCTCTGTGACACCTTTACGCTCACAATGAGAGCTGCATCACCTTGGACCCTGCTAGACAAACTATGGACTAACTGGTTGAAAAACCCCAGTGAAATTCAGAAAATGTCGGAACAGCTCTCAGCTTGTTCCCCTTCTCTTATCCTAAGATAAGCCATCATGTAAACAATAGCAGGGCTGTTACCTCTGACAGATGATTCCACAGAACTTGTGAGCAAGCCAAAATAGTCTGCATAGATTTAAGACTGAAAAACCATGGAATGCCTTGTATGTGCAGATATTATCTCAGGATGACAAACTTTGACCCAGTTAACAAAATTCCCAGAATATATTTTGCTCTTCACTCAAAGACTGCCCTTGCTGGTGCTATTCCTTATCCTATGTGCAGTTTCCTTTTATGACCTCAAATCAGATCCACCAATTGAATTGCAGCATGTACTTCTGCTCAGTAACGATGGTGAGGGAATGAAAGAAGATCACAGATGTATTCCGAGTGAGAGCGAGTGTGTGCATGAGGGTAAGTGGGGGGAGTGATTTGAAGAAATATTTGGGAGCTGGAAACACCCCACTGGTTACAGGGTGCTCATTTTGTGGCTTTGGGCAAGTCATTTCAACCCTCCCTGCCTCAGTTTATGGAAGGTATTTTGTAATTTCTAGATGGTGTAAGTCTTTACGAAGAGTCATCCCGCTATACCTACAACACTGCCTGCTCTTTAATCTCCTCAGAAGCAATAAAGCATATCATCCCCCCCCCCCCACCTCTAAAGCATTCAGTTAAAATATTTTAAAATGTCTGGAGGGAAAAAAATCAAATAGTTATCCCTTCTGGAGTCAGGGAGGAGGGAACTTATAACTAGCAGTTAAAGAATTTATTGCACTTTTGTGAGGGCCATTGATGACTTAACTCAACCACTTGATTTTTTACTGTCTCCAAATCTTGACAAAACTCAATATACAGGTGGCGGAAACTTATGTATGCCAACTCTTACTGACTCCTTAGGCCAACAAGGCCACTAAAAAGAACATAAGAGGCTCAGGGTGCAATCCTAACCAATCTTCCAGCAATAACATGGGGCATGCACTGCATCCTGCAACTGGTGAGCAGACATAGAGGCTTCCTCCAGGTAAGGGAATGTTTGTTCCCTTACCTTGAAGTTGTATTGCCTTTACCCCAGCACTGGAAAGTTGGTTAGGATTGCGCCCTCAGTGATTGGTCTGAAACTACATGTAACAGCAACTAATTCAAACTTTGTAGTGTTAATGAATATGCATTAAGACATGTGTAGCATGCACAAACAAAGGAACTAGACTATGTGTGCAGAGATCAAGTACAGTGACTCGGGGAATAGCGTGGTAGCCTCACATGAAATGAGTAAGGTAAGGATATAGGTATGGCAATATATCACTTTTATTATGTGGATAATATTACAATAACTAGGAAGCGGAATCAAAAAGATAATGCAATGCAATAATCACTAACATTCCCTAAAAGACAGACCAAGGAATCCTGGATTTCAACACTTATTCATACCAAACCAAAGAAAGAAGTTATAGTGTGTTGAAAATTTGATGGCAGATGAGGCACAAAAAATAGTTGAGTTTGGGAGCCCATAATCAGAGGTAACCTTGGTTTTGCTGAGATGAATGTCGTTGCAGGGATCATGGGGCTATTTAGCCAAGACACAGTGATCTCGTTCAAATATGGGTGGCGGTGGGGGGGAGGCAGAAATGGATTTGATAAGCAACCCAGGATGGCTGATAGTAGGCTTAAAAGCTAGTTTCAATAAAGCCAACCAAGAGCGTAATACTGAACTGGAGTTAGGCCGGCATAAATTAAGCTAGCAAAGTTTGGCCAGCACAAGAGCCACCATAAAGTATGTTTGGACTACCCTCAGAGTCAGGGAGGGTGGCTCACGTCTGTATGCTGGCCTCTCTGACTCTGAGAGTAGTCCAAACATACTTTATGGTGTCCCTTGTGCCGGCCCAATTTTACTGGCTTTGCTTATGCTGGCCTAAGTTTAGGATTGCGCCCTAAGGGAGCTGAGATTCTGAGTCCAGGGGAAAGTCTCAAGAAGGGGAGCTGTGGCTTGTGTAGCGATTAGAGGAAGAGGGAATGAGAGAATGGAGAAGACTAGATAAGAGCGGGGTCTGATATCTATCCTGAGGACCGGTAGCATAGCTGTTCCTGGGTAGTTGAGTGAAGAGGCTGCTTGATGCAGCACCTGCATGTGCCTGAGCAGTTCAAGAGAATGGCAACTGAAGAAACACAGCATAAGGAAAAACATGAGGGTCCTGTGACTCAACATTTTAGAAAACAAATTTCCATAAGACAAGTATGGAAGCTATTGTGGGGCAAGGTAATCAAGAACTGTGCTTTTGTGTCTTGATCAGCCACATCCAGTTTGAAACGGGGAGGGGGACTATTGCTTCTTGAGGAAGGTATAGCAAGGGTCTTCTTGGTATCTCCATAGTGCCTCAATTGGTGAAGGAAGCCAAAGTTGAAGACACTTTTGTGATTACTAATTATCACATTAAACTAGTGACTATGTTCATCTCAAGAGACTCCAGAAGGGTGGTCTTGCTGGTTTGAACTTCCTGACCAAGCAAGGTGAGGCTGATCATGGAATTATACACAAGACAAGGCTTCCAGGGTGGGGGGAAGCTCTAAAAAGTTTTACCTTCTCCCTAAAGGCCTGGGAGACCTGATCCTTTCCATGGTGGAATAAGATTAGCCTGGGTCATGTTCTCCTGGCATGCACCCAGCACCACGAAAATATGCATAGAAAATGTGTAAAGCAACAGCAGGCAACTTAATAGGTGAAAGGGACATGGAGGGAGGAGTGTTCAAACCCACCTTCCTGGACCATTAATGCAGATTGTAACACGGTGATGGATCCTTTGCCTCAGTACTAAATACTACCATATACTATAGGTAGCAGAGCAACGTCTCAAGTTCCTCCAAATTTATTTCATTGGTTTCTTGCTTCTACTTCTGATGTGAGACATGCTCAATTTGGACTATAAGCAACATCTTGCCATGCCCTGTCCTATCCCGTCCCGTCCCAGTACATTACAATTTGATTTCACACACTGCACTTTGTGTTGTTGGAAGTTGTTCTGAGGTGCCTTCTGGAGATAAATCAAACAGTACTGAACACAAGGGCATTCTATTGATCTCAAGGAGGACACAAGGTGTTTCTGCTGAGTTGTCTATTACAGGTTCCTTGAAGTAGAAGCTAAGATAAAAAAGAGGAACCTAATTAGCCAGTACTCTAGAAAAGGAAATGTTTAATGTCACAAACATTGAATAGGTCCTATAGTATTACCAAGAGGTAACAGATTGTTCTCATGGTAAATTTCACAATGATTTTCTATCCTCGCATCATAACCTAGAACTGAATAGAAATAAATTATAGCACTTTGCTTACTGCACACTGGCCAAAATCCACAGAAGTGCATGGCTTGTTTCTTTTACTTCATCCACAGATCCCGAACAATAGAAGTTTGTTAGACAATACAAGAGGCTGGGAAGGAATCTGTCCCCCACATTACACAACAACTTCCCCTGAATAATTTTCCTATAGCTGGAGATGATTCTAGCCACTGCTGAAAGTTATGAAGAGGCAAGAGCAATTTATTTCTTCACATATAATATGTTGCCTATTAGTCACAGCAAAGTATTCCACCAAACTCCAGCAACAGTCTACTCCTCCCCAGTATCTGCTCTGTTACCATGAAGCAGTGGTAGGCTTTTGGTCTGGTTTCACAACTGAGCTTATCTTGATTGCCCTGGTGAATGATCTACATCAGGAGCAGGAGCAAATCCCTGTGGGTCCTGTTGGATCCATCAGTGACTTTGGATGCCATCAATCATTATTTCCTTCTGAAATGGTTGACAGTGCTGAGACTTGGAGAAACTGATTTGCACTGGTTCTAGCCCGATCTAGAAGGAATATTACAGAAGGTGATGCTGGGGAACTACCACTTGGTCAGTGGCCCATCAAGTTCCTCAGGGTTCCATCTTGTTCTCCATTCTGTTCAACATCTACTGGGAGGGGTCATCCAGAGATTTGGAATGTTATATTCATCTCTCTATCAAAGGCAGAGGAAGCAGTGGAGGTCCTGAAGCCAGTGCCTGAGCACTGTGAGTGGGCTAACAAGCTGAGATTAAATTCAAAAAGGAAGGATCAGTAGCATCAGGTCAAACAGCCTGTTTGGAATGGAGTGACATTTCCCTTGAAGGATCAGGTGTACATACTCCTGGATCCAGTTTTGATCCTGGATGCTCATGTTGCTGTGGGCTAGGCACTTTTTCACAGCTTTGGCCTGTATTTGTTCCTAGAGAAGGTAGATCAAGCATGCATGATCTGATCATGTCCTGGCTAAACTATGGAAACATGTTCTACACATGACTGCCTTTGTTTGGAAACTGCAGCTGGAACAGAATGCTACTGCCAGGCTGCAGACTATGGAAGGGCGTTTATTATTCAGAGCTTGCAACTCCAACACTTTTTAGTCTATGCTGGTATGCAGTACGTTTCCAAACCTAATTCAAGATGCTAGTTATTACCTTTTCTAAGAGTGTCAAACTCATTTCATAGAGTGGGCTGAATAGAATTTATGATGCCTAATGGGGCAGGAAGTGATGTAATTAAGCAGGAAGTGATGTAATTAAACAGGTCATGACCAGAAATCAGCACTTTTTTCTCACTTAGGATCTCACTAGCTGCAAATAAGAGAGAAAATATGCAGATCTTGATCATATTTTCAAGATATGGGAGAGCCCAATTATGCAGGCTGCCCTTTCAGCAGTGACACCTCAGCACAGCTCAGCAGCTGCTGGTGGTGCTGGGAGAGCTCAAGGGCCAGATAAAGAGCTTTTGGAGGCTGCATCCAGCCCCTGGGCCTTATATTTGGTACCCCTGACCTTGTCTCTGCTTCACATTCCATCACTACCTGAAGTGTGGCTGGTGAGAACATAGAACAACCTTTCTTAGGGTCCAATCCTATCCAGTTTTCCAGCACCAGTACAACCACAATGCAGCCCTGAGGTAAAGGAACAAACATTCCCTTATATTGAGGAGGAGATTGCTCTTCCACTGCAGGACGCTGTATATGTCCCATTGGCACAGCTGCATTGGTGCGGGAAAGTTGGACAGGATTGGGCCCTTAGTCATAGTGTTCAGGTTTTGAAACTCATTCCCTCTAGAGGCCTGTCTAGTCCCCTTCCTGTTAACCTTTCAAAGGTTATTAAACACCTTCCTGTTCAGATGGTCATTTAACGTAATTTAATATGCCCTTCTGAATTTATTTTTATGGCCCATTTTCTGACTCAGTATTTTGGTGGTTTGTTGTGATGCTGTTTCTTTTTTATGACATTCGTTGTTCTATATCTTAAATATGGCTGTATATTGCTCTGAGGGTGCTTGGGCCAAAAATTGGCTTACAACACTTCTAAAACACATAAATAATTTATTATGAGATTCAGCAGGGATAAAGCTAGTATTGTTGATGCACTCTAGCACAGAATATAACGTGGAGATCTACCTCTATAGGTAGAGATGCTAGGAGCTGAACACAGAACTGTACACATGAAGAGAGTAAGCTCTAACCTGCCATTACTCTGAACTATTTGCTTGCACTCACCTTCACCTCCTTATTTTCCACGTTGTTCTATAGATATAGGATTTAACCAGGCAAGGTCATTCCTGTACACACTGATGCAGACAGTTTTTGCTTTTTGTTCATTTCAGGAATTACAAGGCCCTGCACATATGGAAGAGCAGCAGCAGGACTGGGATCCAGGCATTCAGGTGACACCACCCTTTTGTAAGGTGCTTGTACAATGCCAGTGCTGAACAGAAATCTATGTCAATGTCAGAGATTTTACTACCATGCAGGTACCACCCAGTGCTGACTTTGAGACCCAGTTAAGGCTTTGATCATCTTCTGCCCTCAATGTCAGCATCAGGGTCAAAGCAAATTGTACAAAGATCATCTCACCTACAGCTGCTTTGGTTTCTTTCTGCTAAATATGTCAATCTTAACAGAGCCACCTTAACAGAATTTTTGGGTGGGCCCAAGTGAAAGGAGTGGGGGGGGGGGAGGGAATGGGATGAGAGGACATAATGTTTAATTATAAGAAATGATTGAAATAGGCACAGACATACCCCGGGTGCCTCTGCACTGCAGCAACCGCTAAACTAGTTATCGTTAATGGTTTAAATTTCACTGTGCTAATCATTTCAGGACACAAGCCTTTCTTGATAATCTAATGAATTATTCCAACATCCTTCAGCAAAAAAAAATCCTCCATGACAGCACTAATTACAAGACGTTTTCCCAGTGCTTATGTAAAATATGACAGAGCAGCAGCTTAGGGAATTGCAAAAAAACTGCTTCTAATTTCCACTGAGAAACTGACAAACACCTCTCTTGCATCTCTCCCAGCTCTCAAGTAAGATTTAACTTTCTCATTTAGTTAATTACCGAGTGAGGATCATCATTTTCCCGGATCGGAGCGGCACAGAGCCTTTATCGTGTTAACTTGTGAACTTGATCGATGGCTGCTGCTAAAACTTAATAACTTCACCCCCTGGCAAATTGTAAGATAAATATAATAGGAGAAACTCTGACAGTAAAAACCTGCCAGAAATGAGTGCTGTGTTTATGTTTCTTTGCAGGCAGCAAAAAAAAATTCCAACAAAACAGAAACAAAAAAATCAACAAAAAGCTCAACCAACATAACAGCTTATTATTGGGTGTGTGTGTTACTTATATTTAAAAGACTCCAGGCAGTTAACTTTCTGTGCACTGCTCAAACTTTGCTGGGAAGATAAAGAACACAGGGGATATTACCAAAGCAAAGGCAGGAAATGGGGTGGGAGTGGGGAATAAGCAGAAAGGGTAGCAGTTGATACTGGAAAGAAACTTGATAGGCTTCCTTAAAAGCTTCCAAACTTTTCAGTTTGGTAACCAAATGACCAATTTCCCCACTCAAGGTTTAACTAGCCTTAGGAACATTTAGCATTGCCAACCTATGGGGGGAGCAATGGGGAACAGTGCAGCAAGAAAAGGGAATTCAGTGGTACAAATACATTTAAGGATGGGCAAATTGATAACCCATCACCCAAAAGAGCAGTAGGTAACAAATGTGTGACTAAACTAGCAAACATCCAGCAGTGAGTAGCTCAAAGCAAAGACCTATACATTACAAAGATTCCTGGGGCGGGGGGACGCTGCATTTTTCCTATAGGGGAAGAATATGGACATTCACTTATAAGGGAGAAAAGACTCTCATATACAACATGAGGCTAACAGAAGTGCTTGCTTTGAGAGGCAAATGGGGATGGAAAACTGAAGAGGGGTGCCCCACACTCCATGTTTGCCCACTGCTCTCTCTCTCTGGCTTGCCAGCAACTAGGTCATTTCAATATGTTCTCTGATAATTCTTTTATAAGCAGCTGAGTGGGTGAGGAAGTGGAGGTGGCAGACAACAGCATTTTTTAAGGAACGGGAAGTAGCACAGAGGTGGGGAGGCGAATTCGCTACAATTCAGGCAGCAGAACTTCTCAAGCTGCTCCTGCACATCATTATGGCATATATTTCATCCTATTTTGTCCCACAGAATTCAACTCCATCAAACCAGCATCTATCAAAAAGCCCCTGCTCTCAAGGCTTCATATCTCCACCAGTGGGGTAAGTGAAATGAAATCAAGGGAATTTGTCATTTAGGTACATCATTAAAAAAAGAGACTTATTCAATTCTTTCCACTTTTTTTTCTAATTCATACATTTCTTAAACAATGCAGAGTAACTGGTTCCTACAGCAAATTAGACATAACTAGAAACTTTATACTGTATTAGGGATGTCACTGAACATCAAAGTGACCCTGTTTGAAACACAAATTTAGCAAGCCATAAAGAATGCTATTATTCCAAACTAGGCCATGTCCCCACTCCCCAATTGTTCTTTGCTGGTTTGGATTTCAATCCAAGCCAGAAAAGAACTCCCCTTTCATCACTTTGGTGTGGCAGGAGAGAGGTCTACTTTCTTTCCCCAGCACTTGAAATGCTGTTACAGCAGCAGCAGCAGCAGCGTCAAGGACATTTCAAGCACCAGGAAAGGAGAAAGAAAGAGAAGATCACCCTCCCTTCCCTGAAGTAGCAGGAGCTACCACTACTGCCACATTTTGGGGGGATTCATATCTTATTGTGTCCCTGATGTCACAGTGGTGTCATGATGTCATCATGGGGCTCAGAACTGGACTTGAAATTAACAGCCCCATCCTAATCTAGGCTAGTGCAGCAGACCCGGTGATGGTGGACGAGGCCTCTCACTTCCTAGCCCCCTTCTTGAGCCTGAAAGCGTTACATGGCTGTTTAGCTGGCACAGATCCGAGAAGTTCTACTGGACAGGCTAGAGTTTTACACAGGGCAAGGGGACAAATGGTCCCTTACCCTAGTGGACCTCTAGCCTGTTCCTCACTAGCAATGGACATGGCATAGCCCCATTGTGCTAGTTAGGATTGGGCTGCCTGTGAGCTAATATTCCGTAAAAGAAAGAAAAAGAAGTTTCGTTTGCTGAGTCATAAGAACATAAGAAGAGCCCTGCTGGATCAGGCCAAAGGCCCATCTAGTCCAGCTTCCTGTATCTCACAGCGGCCCAATTTCAATTCCAAGAGGGAGGTTCTGACCATCACTAAGTAGTACCTGGGAAGATAACAACAACAACAACAACAATAGCAGCAGCTTATTATGCAGACATCTCTGTGGTAGCTCGTGGAGAAATGGCATAACAGGATCATCCTGCTAAGCTCTTGGTGATTAAAAAGACCATTGCATTCTGGCTAGTGGCTTCCAAACCATTTTCAAGGATAGCCTTATGTATGGTGCATTACAGTAGTCTAAACAAGATGTCACTAGCCAGTCTCACCATACTGATTCAGACACAACCTCAGCTGATACACAGCTGTTGTTGTACAAAGCCCTCCACCCCCTGGCTGCAGATGCCACCTGACCATCCAGTGACAGCTGGGAATACAGGAGAATTGCCAGGCTATGAACCTGCATTTTCAGAGGGTGAGCTATCCTATCTATAGCAAATTGTAGTTCTAGTACCTTTATCATGATCTCCCAGATCACGAGGATCTGGTCTAGATTTTATGTCAGCAGCTTATTAGCCCTCATCCAAGCCCCAGCAGCTTCCAGGAAGTGCCCTTTAACTTAGATAGCCCCCTTGAAAGGTAGTAGAAAGGAGAGATAGAGCTGGGTGGCATCTGCATATTGGTGATACTGAATTTCACACCCCTTGATGGTCTCCCCCAGTCACTTCATGCAGCATGGTGGATCTCTGTGGCACCCCACAAGTCAGCAGCTCACTACCGAACAGGTATCCCTAGACTTATCATCTGGGTCCAATCTGCCAGGAAGGAGAGGAACTACTGCGAAACAGTGCCTTCATGCCCCAACTTGGTCAGCCAGTCCAGAATGGCACAATGGTTGATGGTGTCGAAAGCTGCTGAATTTTACTGAACAGACTCATTTTGTTGACATTCGACTTGACAGATTCAAAGTACACACTTTAGATTTTTTGAACAACTCAGTTCATTTACTTTTATTTCAGACACTCAGCTTGGAAGCTACCAATTTCTGTCTACCTCCCACTTTCATCCCAGCTTGTGCAAATTTGTTCCATGAAGTTAACTGATGAATGCAGAGATTTGCTCAACCAGCACTGCACCTTGTGAGCTCACTGGAAAAACCCAGCAAATCTTAAGCACCTAAGAGAGTTCAAATGCAGCACTGTGAAAAATGCCAGACTACTATTACTATTACTATTCAAATGCTATTACTTTCAAAAAGGAAATACAAATGAAAACATTCCTCCCTATCTATTCAAAGACCTAAGTATTTTGTGCCCAAATGCAACTTCTAACTATGCAGCAGGAAATCTGACAAGAAGTGACTTTAAAGGAAACAGTTGTGGAATTATGCTATAACAAGCAGTTGCTCTGCTGCTTTAAAACTATAGGGTTAACTTGCACGGGTTCAAAGAGGCATCCTGAGGGTTTCATCTTTCAATTCCAATAAAATCAAGTTCCTTGCCATCATGCTAATGAAAGAAAACGATCAACCTCTGTACAGTGTCCACAACTAACCGAGCCCTTTAACAATGATAAATAAAAATCCTAACCTAATGTAATAAGACTATTTCTCAGTATCAGTTCAATTTCACATCTTTTTTTTTCCCTAAATACCAACCTGGAATTTCATTCGACAGGTTGAGGAAGAGACTACACGTAATGTAGCCCACACTGGATGGCTCCTCTGTGACTAGTGATTCTCCAATGCTCTAAAACCTAAATCCTCATGTTGGAATGTTTGAATCAGAACATAAACCCATTTTTGGTATGCAGATACCAATAGAGCTGACGAATAAATCTAATATTTATTAGTCTAGTCATTTCAGAACCTCTGCTGTAATATATTCTTATTTTAACTTAATTACTTTTAATTTATTCCAAGTTACCTGTGGAACTATGAGGCCTACAAATACCAATTCTTTTTGAAAAAAAGTCAGCATTCTTGTGAGTCTAACAAGCAACCACAAGCTCTAGGGCTTCAGGCAGTCTGCTTCACTCAGAGATGCCAGGCAAGAAAAGGCAATTCTTCAGGGTGTTGGCATAATCACATTTAGAGTCCAATCCTAAGGCCAAGGTGGAGAGTGCACTTGTTCCATCTAGGCAACTGTGGCACATGGTGCCATAAAGAGCCTCCAATGCCATGGCAACACTGGCCATGCACGCTGCGGAGGGAGCACCAGTCATTGGCAAGTGGTGAGTTCGCTGTTCACCAGTGATATGGTCTTTTGGGGCAGAAAAAGGAATTCTTACCGGAGAATCTCCTGTTCTGGGGAGAGGAAGGTGCAGCATTCATACCACATGGGTATGCCCTTCCCCAATGAAGAGACAGAGTTGAACTTCTAGATGTCGCCTCCTCTTTCTGTGGGAGGGCATCTCCACACTCCAGTCTGGTCCGAAAGCTGGAACCTGGAGTCCTCCAACTAAAACTGTGCCAATGTGGCACCTAAAGCTCAAAATTGCTATAACAGTAACTCTCAAGAGAGGAGGAGAATAGTTTAGAGGCAATAGACAACAATGGAACAGAGGGTGGGACCTACTAATCCACCCACCCCCGCCAACACCCTTGGCCTGTCTGAGCCCTGCCAACACTGTCCCTCTTGTGGTGGGCCGAATGCCCCACCTTCCTCTCCCCAGATCAGGAGATTCTCCGGTAAGAATTCCTTTTTCTCTGAGGAAAGAAGTTGTATTGGGGTATTCGTACCACATGGGATGTGTGAAATCAGTCTGAGAAGGGCGGGGAGAGGCACAGAAGTCGGATAAGGGTGAATTATACTCTGCAGCACCCTTCTACCGAAGGCAGCCTGAGCAGATGCTGCAACATCTACCCTGTAGTGCCTGGTGAAGGTGTTAGGGGAAGCCCAGGTGGCTGCCCTACAGATCTCCCCCAAAGAGTGGACCCCCTCAAAGGCTGCTGAGGTGGCTGCCCCCCGGGTGGAATGAGCTGTGACCCTTGCAGGGGGGGGGGATCTACCTACTGCCTCGTAGGCGAGAACACTAGCCTCCTTAATCCACTTAGCCAGGGATCTCCTGGAGACCTTCTTACCTTCTCTATGTCCCTGAAACCCAATAAAGAGCGCATCAAATCTCAAGGCCCTCCTAACACCCAACGAATGCCACAGACGTTCCCTGGGGTGTTGAGGCTGTGGACAAAAGGAGGGGAGAACCAATTCCTGTTCCTTGTGGAAGAGAGTGTTGATTTTTGGCAGGAAGGCCGGGTCTGGACAGAGGACTACACAATCTTTGTGGAAGATACAGAGGTTCGGGTTCACTGACAGAACCCCAAGCTTGGACACCCTTCTGGCGGATGTGATGGCCACCAGGAAGAGGGCTTTAAGTGTGAGATGTTTAAGCGGTATCTTGGCTAGGGGTTCAAAGGGAGGTCCCATGAGAACTGGGGCATGGAGATGCCCTCCCACAGGAAGAGGAGGCGACATCTAGAAGTTCAACTCTGTCTCTTCATTGGGGAACAGCATACCCATGTGGTACGAATGCCCCACCTTCCTTCCTCAGAGAACAGGAGGGCATTCTGAGGCGGGGGAGGGATGGAGTGGGGGTGGGACGAGCGGCGACCCTCACCACTGGTTTCCAATCTCTGGCCATGTGACCTCACTCAGAGGCCCTCACTTCTGCACCAGCTAAATAGCCAGCACAGAAGCAAGTAGACCCGTTGCCCGCCCTGTGCCCTTACCACAGGGAAAGGGGATGAACATCTTCTTTCCCTGCGGATGCTCCTGCGGCTGCCTGGCTGCCACGGGATGCAGCGGTAGCCACTTAGCTGCTGCTGAACTCCTGGGCGGTCAGCCAGTATAGGATTGGGCTGTCCAAGACCAGGCTTAGTTGCACTCTGTGGTGGACTACACACAGTCCAACAGCCGTTTATCCAATGTCTAAGGAAAATGCACGCTTGCATGCCTGTAACACAAGAGCAATGCCTCTCCCACACTGCTAAACAGTAAACAGCAACAGGGAGAAGAGATGAAAAACTGTTCTTTTAAGAGGCACTACTTTATGTTTCAGACAGACTAATAAAGTTTAATTGTCTGGAATCTGGTGACTCTTACTGTATAACTTCCCTTTGATATAAGTCTCCCATCTGGATTTTAAATGCTGGTGAAATCACTGAAATAAAATTTCTGTGATGTTGGGAAGGAAAAAGAATTGGACAGATTTTACCAACTTTTAACTCTAAGTGCATCTGAAATGGAATCCTCTCCTGCAGGTAAGAGCCAGGAAAACTTGGAGAGGGGGCAACAAGGATATAGGTAGAATAAATAACTGGAAAAAATCTGGAGAATATGCTGCTCTGAAGTCGATAATCCCCCCCCCCAAAAAAATCCTTTTAAAAACACAGGTTATCAAATGACACAACGAAGAACTGAAGACTTGGGTTCCAAATCCAGAGATATTTCTAGTTTGCAAAGTTGGTTCATGTGCAATTCTTCACCCATTCCCAAAGGATTCACAGTGCAATACTTAAACATTTACTAAGGAGTAAGCCCCACTGAACAGACTGGAACTTACTTCTGAGTAGACATGCACAGAACTGCACTGTCAATTATATAGAGCAGCAGATCCCAAAGTGTGGGTTGTGACCCACCATAGGGAATCAAACCCTTAAGGGGGAATGGCCCAGTTTTGGTTGTCCCAACGGTGGCACAGCAATCACCAAAACCAGAACCATGCAAAATCTGGAAGTGCGCTTCCAAATGCAAATCAAGGCTTTCCTGACTTTGGGGGGATCCGAGGAGAGGGCTTTGGGCCTCCCCAACCCTGCAATTGTTGCAGCGCCATCAGGACACCCTCCCCAGCCTCAGTCCCTGCCCCCTCAGCAACTTGCAATCGTCCAAAAGTCTGAGTAGGACATTGGGAACAGCTGATATAAGAATGTCTCATATGAATGGGTCTCTACATAGATACATTCTCTACCTCTCAGGGCAATTCCCGCTGCTTCAGGAGCAGAACCATGCTGCAGTTCAACCACATCTAGGGAGACTGCAGTCCATGTGAAACATCCTGCACATGAGAAGATTTTGGGCCATAAAGAGAACTACCAACAGATAAAACAGATCATGTGAACCAGTTGTCAGACTCCGAATCTTCCTTAGGTTTTTGAAGGTCACAGTCTCTCTTAATCCATGACAACTACAAAAGCAAACTTGAATGTGACCAAGGTATCATGTGGTGCTGCTAAACACCCCTGAGGGTGTCTCATGAGCTTGTGGGACTGGCATTGGAGAAAGCCACATCACTCCAAACCTCCTATGACAAACATGGATCTAACTGTCCTAGAAATACCATCTACTTCAAACTGCTCCTGAGATGCTCCATAATTCAATCATCTACTGAAACAATTTCCTTTTCATTTGAACTGACACCAACTGATCATTAATCAGTTTGTTTTGCTGATGGGGCGCAGGAGCTGCTTTCTTACATACGGTTTTACATCCTAATTTTCACTCCTCATCCAATTCTGCTACAGCATTAGCTATGCTCTCTTCTGTAATATCCACACACGCACAGGTTAAGACAATGCTTTTGAGACAATGCTCACTTCATACTTAGAAAAGTGTTAAGCTATCTCAGGGCGCAATCCAATGTGTCCGTTTGGCTGCCTTACGTCGGCTCAAGGCTGTCACGCACATGCCATAAAGCACATGCAGGTCAGCGCAAGGTGTGCTGGGCCGACGCAGGCAACTGAGTCAACACAGCAGTGCCAGAGAGAGTAGACGGTAAACCACTCCTATGCTGACTTGAGTTCAGCCAGCACAGGGGCTTTTCTGGACAAGGAGGGGGAATGTGGGTGGGGGCAAAACAGGGGTGGGGGTGTGTGCTCTGGCAGGCAGGGTGCCCTGGGGAGGGGGGTGACGCCTGGATCCGGCAGTTGGGCTGCATCCAACCCCCCAACCCCGGGCCGCTGCAGGAGGCTCGGACTTGCCCTGCGATTTTGGGCTGCAACTTGGGCAATATTGGGCTGCCTGCAGCTTAAGCTGCCGCCACCTCCAATTTGGGCTAGCTTGCCTGCTCCAGCCTAAGTTAGGATTGGGCTGCCAATCTATTGTTGTGAGTAAAGACAGATTATGCTACCATCAAAGCACCACACATAATAATGGTGCAGAAACATGCAAAGTTAAACTGTCCATTCCTGTTCAATCACAAATGCCAGCAAAGGACCACCACCAGCGCTTTCCCCATGTCATCCGTGTGCAATTGCTATCCAGCCTGCTACTAACATCAAAACTATTCTTTTGAAAGATTTTTGTGTCAGTTTTGCTTTTTTAACTAGCTAGCCTAACTATCTAGTGTCATCAAAGCACACATTGCTGTACAAACAGAATCCTGCCCTGAGAGGCACACAATCAAAGGTAAGGCACATGGGAGAAAATGGAGTTCAGCTAGAGTAAACTAGGAAGAATATACATGTACACACACATGTATTAACAGCCCAACCCTATCCAGGATTGTTCCGCTGTACTGCGGAACCGACTGTGACAGTAGAATTACTTTCGTTGTAAAACGGCTGCCAATGGACCCCAGAGTGCACTGCTGCAAAGTGCTCCAACACTGCCACCAGACTCCACTGCACACACACCCTACCAGGTAAGGCAGCAGGGGTTGGGAGGAGATTAAATTGGGCAGGGAGAGGGAGAAACAGGGATTGGGGAGACAGAAGATCTAATAGCAAGGGTATTGGATACTACCCTCTCCTTTTTAAAGCTGCCCACTCTGAGACTTCTTCTCTGACTTGTACCAGTTACAGAGCCCCCCTTCCTGCTGGATACAGCACATGCCTTTTTGGTGCAGCTGCATCAGTGGGGGGAGGGGGAAGGATAACTGGGGATAATGCTGAAGCCCTCAAGTCAAAAGTGGAGGGTAAGTATCAGGAGAGATAAATATCCTTCTCATTGAAATGCACTGTAAGGCTTTCGTGGGTGGTATAGCTAAATTGTCCGGGTGAGACCACGGTTCATTAAAATCTTGCCTACCTGATGTTTCACCCATACCCGTGATGGGCATTCTTAAAGGATGAGAGAACAAAGACACTCCTTTGTTCTCTCATCCTTTGAGAATGCCCAGCGTAGATATGGGTGAAACGTCAGGTAGATGAGATTTTAATGGACCATAGTGACAAAACCCAGACACTTTCAATGTTAATTTTAAAGATATCCTTCTCATTATTACCCCACTAGGGGTATTTAGCAGGGATGGGCACTTGACTCAGGTTGACTCAAGTCACTCAAAATCCCTGTTTTCAATGGCTTGAATCATGGACATCATTGACCACAACTCGATTCACAACTGGGGGTCAGTGACTAGAAAAAGAAAGTCTAGACTCAAAATGACAAATTCCTGTCTTGAGTCCTTTAGCATGTGTGTGTTTTCTTGCTTATTATATCCTTTTTGGCATTCCATGTTGCACCAAAACACCTCCTGGAGATCCGGAAGCCGACATTCAGGAGACAACAGCAGCAGACACAGGGTGGGAGAGTAGATTGGTTCCAGGAGGTGGGGTGTAAAGGGAGGAGGAAGGCTTTTTTGTACTTTTTTTGGCTGCACAAGGCTGTGGGAGGGAACAGATGGGGTTAGCCGGGACATGGGTGGAGGAGGCTCCTCAAGATACATAGGAATGAATGGCTTAGTTTTAACATTGAAGTGTTAAATGACAACTCCCACACATATACACTGTTAAAAAAGGCCTATCTCTTAAAAACATGGTACAAATGTGCTTTATGGAATGTTTGTGACAAGCAACATATGTGCCAGCCTACAGTGCAGTTAGACCTGTGCTTTAACTTTGTTTTAACTTTACATATTTGATAGGTTGGCGATGACAGAAGAATCATGTGAGTTAACTATAATGTTGTCTCCCAGTCAAGTATTCGATCACAAAATGGCAACATCCACCTCACTTTAAAAAGTAAAGGACATTCTAACGAAATGCTTCTCTACTGAATACAGAAAAGGGATCAAAGCTTCTAGACTTTTAGAGCGCAATCCTAAGTTTGGCCTACACAAGGGGCACCGTAAAGTGTGTTTGGACCACTCTCTGAGTCAGGGAGGATGGCACATGTCTGCGCTCTGGACTCTGACTCCGAGAGTGGTCTGGACATACTTTACGGTGTCTCTTGTGTCAGTCAAACTTTGCTGGCCTAACTCCAGGTTAGGATTGTGTTCTCAGTTTCCCCAGAGATGTCCTACAAAAAAGAGGAAAGAGCCAGTCTATATCACAAATTCATTCAAAGTGGATTTTCTAGCGATCTGCCACTGAATTGCTATTCAAAACTGTTTGAACTATTTGAACTTTCTACCATGCAGACTAGCTTTGTATCTTCTGTTTGCCAAGCGAGTTCACCCATTTCTTATTGCTATCCCCTATACACCTAGAAATTCCATTCTAGCACTCATACTATAGCACCTATTAATTTGTAATTTGATAGCACCTATCAAATTTATTCCTTAAACAATGCTTTCTGGCCCTAACTCCCTACTATTAATATATACTAATAGCTCTGTTCACAGTTTTGATATGTGATCTTCTCTCATCTGTCTGTTCCCACCATAGCAAAGCTCTCTCCTCCACACTGATAGCTTAGTACATTAAAGTATTTTCCTTCTCTTTAATTTGAACACTAGCGTTTATCGTTAATTTGAACATTTATCATTTAGTGCATTTATCATTTAGAGAACCAATACCAATAGCTCCAAGTTTTTTAACTTAAGAAATGGCAACTTATCTAAGGATCTATTCTAAGAGAAAACCTAATTCAAACCATGCCTGCCAACCTTCTAGACCGTTGAGCAACCAAGACCTGAACTCTAAAAGCAAATGGCACTTGTGTTTTTCATTTCTGAAGTTCCATGATTCTTCCTGATAGACACAGAACATTCTGACAGCTGCCTTAAAATCAATACCAATATGAAACCAGCTAACAAATTCCTGGAGTTCACAGAAGTGCCCTAGAGAGGCAGCACTTTAGTAAAGTTACCTTACTTATCACAGCAAGTTCGATATTTAACCACCAGGGGATTTCCAAACTTTGCTGAGTTTTGGAGTTAATGATTAATTTTTCTGCCATCTGGAGACAGAGAGAAAGCGATAAGTACAATAGGCTGTGTTAGGATAACCACAATTACATTTTTCTTTATTTTTTTTTCATCCCTCTTGGAACTTGATAGGTGAGCAGACAAGTGACTGAATACAACAGCTAGCTAGAGCCTAAGCTTCCAGGAGGCACTGCACTGGAAACAATGGAACTCTTTCTTTCACAGTACTTACTAATAAATTAAAAGTAGACCCAAGCTTTCCAATGGTGTTCCCCCCCACACCCAGATACCACCACACAATTTTGCTGGCAGACTAGAATTCTATTATTAGTGCTAAAGGGAAGAGTAGTACTTCAAGACCGTACACATATTCATCACAAAGACAGCACTGCAAAAGAAGACATCTCTGTTCCTTCAACTTAGCTTGTTTCAATTCTTCACTATAGTGTAGACTTGTCCTTCTGTAAGGACACAGAAATGCACGCAGAAAGATTTGGGTACCCAATAATATTTTCTTAAAAGGTCTAAAAGAAAAAAAGTATTTTCATACACTACTGATGTTTCAGATTTTGTGCCATAGTTATCAGCCACATGGGTTCCAAAAAAGAACATTCTCTAACACCAGTCTTGCAAAAATGTATTTGTCCATATATTTATGGTAATCATGCGTGGTCTAGAAGAAAATTACCAGTTTTTCACTTTCCTGTCTGATGATCTGGAGACAATTCTTCGTTAACACAAGCAACTGGGTGAGTAATTCTTTTAACAGTCTTTCTTAAGCTGTATTCCCTTTGTTGAGGGTATTTTGAAACCTTAGACCATTGGTTCCCAAGCCCTCAGAACCTGGAAGTAAGTGGTGATGATGCAAAACACATCGTATAATGATGTCACTGCTACTTACTTCTAGGTTTAGAGGCCAAACGCAAGTTTCACAATAGCTGTTAAGAGGGCCAGAGAGTGTCACAATTTTTGTGTGCTGCAGCTCTATTCTCTGTGTTGAATCTCCTGCCACTGTATGGAGACTTGCACCACGGTCACAACGCACACTTTGGGAACTGTTATCTTAGACTATGAAAAATGTTATGTGATCAACAGAGACTGGTTAATGGATTTTAATAGAGAAGCTTCTAGAACAGTGGTTCCCAAACGTTTTAGTACTGGGACCCACTTTCTAAAATGACATGCTATTGGGACCCACCTAGTTTTAGGAGACTTAAAGTTTCACTTTATCAGCCACTTAAGCCTCTTTTTTTCCTTTTTACTATGGTGGGGGAGTGTTTGTTGAGCTCCACAATCATCAGATCAGGACCATTCTTGTGGCCTTGCATACAACTCGGCCTGCCCTTCGAAGTGGACCAAGGCACATTCACCTACTTGTGAGTAAGCATACTCGTGCTGCTCCATTTCTGTTTCTATAGGACTAAAAACATTGTCCTTGTCAGCTATCAGCTTTGCGACCCACCAAAAATTAGGTCATGATGCACAGCTGGAAAACTACTGATCTAGATACATGGAGTCAGATGAGCCATCAAATTGACACAATAAGTTATCTCTCTTCCCCTCCCCCAGTTTATAACAAACCCTGTTTGTTCCAAATAAATATTAGGAGGGCAGGGAGCCTAACTCACGTGCTTTAAACATATGGGACTGGCGATCTTGAATCATGGTTTAAAGACAAGTGTTCCTTGTGAACCAATCTCCAAACTCTGCTTGAAATAAGACAATTTAAAGAACCAAATCACAAGCTATGATGCGTGAACTTATGGTGTCGCTTAATTACATTTTTTTCTAAACACAGCATTCATATGCATCCCACCTAATCAATATTTAGTAATATAAATCATGACTTCGAATGGAAGTGACAGTCTTAAATTAAACAGCCGAGAGAATCATTCTGGTTCAGTTCTTTGATTTACTCATTTTACTCAGTTTTGTAAAATCTAAGGCTTCAGAAAGAACTCACACTGGCATTAATTAAGCAACATTTTTATTACCTACTACCAAAGCATTACAAGGAAGGTTTACCAGTCAGCTTCGCTAAGGAATTACAAGCTTCAGTCAATTAACAATCTAACTTTTTTGTGGTGTCACTGCTAATTGAGGTATTTTTCATTTTTATATCTCCTAAATTAATGTTATACAGGAGAGCTCAGTCCAAGCACACAGGCAATCAGAAGAATCAACAGGAATCCTGAGGTCAGGAGAATTAACAATGAAATATTTTAGTCATTAACTAAATTTCAAAGATGCTGGCATTGATAAAGAGAGCCTTTATCTTGTGATGAGCAGATCCCAGGTCAATGGGAAGTATTTACACACTAGAATATTTAAATCTCAAATGCAAAATCCATTCACACAATATTAGCAGGACAGAGAACTGAAATTTCCAGAATTTTGCAGACATAAGAGATGGATTTGGAGTATGTGTGAAGTGATGAAGAAAAGGAGACACACCTTTTCACTTAGCCAAATTAAGCTGTATTGTCACCATTAGCATTTATAATGAGAAATTATATAGCAATGAATTACAATATTTCAACACCAGTAATACTGTAAACTAAAAACATGATTTCTTTTCATCTGGAACCAACACAGGATTGCTCTAATATTTTCACATAGATGTCACAAAAGCATATATAAGATGTATATAACTATTAACAACCGCACCACCACCTCTCATGGCTTCTTTTGTTTAATCTATTCAGAAAATGTTTCCAAACTATCTGCAACTAGCAATTTAGAGCTTTCCCCACAATCCTTATGTAGGTTGAAAAAATGAAAAACGTAGCATTATTGTTTCACAGACAGGATCAAATGAACCAAGCTCCCAATTCCCTGCAGGGATGTGTCTTAGATTATGGTTTCCCAGATGTGCAGAGAAACATCTTGCCGTCTAGTAACGTGGTTTTCACACCAAAGTCCCTTTGATTCAGGACAGAGGTAACCAGAAAATGAAAGCAGCCATGTATGAACAGAAGGCCTATAATAATGAAGGGAACATGGTGGCACTGTGGGTTAAACTGCTGTTGCTGAATTTGCTGATCGGAAATTTGACAGTTCAAGACCACGCGACAGAGTGAGCTCCCGTTGCTTGTCCCAGCTCCTGCCAACCTAGCAGTTCAAAAGTATGTACAAATGTGAGTAGATAAATAGGTACTACTTCGGTGGGAAGGTAATGGTGTTTCATGTGCCTTGGTGCATGCCGGCCACATGACCATGGAAAGTTGTCCTCAGGGCAAATGCCGGCTCTTCGGCTTAGAAACAGAGATGAGCACTGCCCTCTACAGTCGGTCACGACTAGACCATTCGGTTGTGGGGAAACCTTTTCCTTATAATAACTATGGAAGCAGTTGCCTAGCTGTTATATTAAGACACACCGCATGGAGGCCCACACTGAATGTGGAAGACAACAGAACTTTGTGCCCATCATACTAATGAAATTCTTAGGTAGTATGTAGAAGGGCTGCAGAGAATCATTCTTTAAACTCTCACTGTTTCTTTGGAAATGGCATCCATATAATATATTGAAAAATGTCTATCATGCCTTCCACCCACTTCTTGTTGTCGTCGTCTAGGTTTAACATGGTTTAACATGGCCAGTTTCTTCCAACGTTAGGGTGCCATGTTTTTAATTTACCGTTTTTTGGGGTGGGTGGGTTCTCCTTTGTTTCATGTTTATTGTGTTTCAAATCCTAATGATGTTTCAAAATTAATTTTTTTTTACTAAACTAAAGCTAGTAGGTTCAGTTTTTATTAGTGAAGGCAAATATTAAACAGTAACATGGAAATTGCGGCACTCTTGGAAGTTATTTTGGTTGCTTATGTGTTACCATAACAGAGTGAAAACAAAAATATGGATTACCTTTCCTCCTAACTAAAAATTTGGTACCAACTGAATTCTCAAAATTCTTTCATTTGTTTGTCCTTTTTGGTGGTTTTTGAAACAACCAACCAAAGCAAATGACTTAACTGAAAATGCTTTAAAATCAAGACCTAAATTTTCAAAAACCATTAAGGTTACAGTGTTAAGTTGCGACCTGTGGCATTTCAGTTCAAGCACCATTTCAGCATGGATTCAGAGTGTCTTTGCTACAGAGCTCAGATCAGTAAAACAGATATAATACAACACACGAAGTGCTGCATAAATGGTAAAGTTCACTTCAACCAAAGTGCAGCCACTTCTGGGGTGGAACACAGTTACTTGGTTAGAGAGGATTATTTTTAAGAAGCAAAAAGTCACTCTCTCCAGCAGAAACTACAAAAGTCAATCTCTCTAGTGGAAACTACAAAAGTAATTTAGGTCGCGGAATGTAATCATCAGAGTTGAATTTGGCCAGAAGAACATCAGGGTTAATAACCTCACTCTTGCGATAAGCACCAAGGGATCCTTAATGACCAGTATAAATTGAACTCCTTCCCTCCTCTTTATTAACATACTATGGGGCTGATTCAAACCTACAAAAGCAAGAAATTAAGAAATGAAACTGCTAAATTCACCCTGTTGTGCTTATATGTTGAAACTATCAAGATCACCTACTGTTATGAAGCAGCCCTTTCAAGACTCATAGCTTCTACAGCCCCTGCACATGATGATATGAAAAGAAACACTAGTAGAAGATTTCACAAGTTCAACTTTTCAAGGACAAGACCTTCTTTAGGAGTGTTTGAAAATGGTATTATTTTTTGGCAGATTTCATGATTAGAAAGTGGTGTTATGTGTTTTTATTCTAAGTTCTCATTCAAAGTGCTCATATTTATTTATTGTAAATGCTTTCAAAGTGTATTAGGTAGGTTAAATAGATGCTACAGTGTCAGCAGATTGGAAAAGTAATCTATTTTAATTTCTGGAAAATAGCTTATCACACCAAAATATGGTGTTCTGTGTTTTTATTCAGATATTTTAACCCCCAAAAGAAGCGTTTTGTGTTTTTATGCTTTTTTTCAACAAAAATTAAAACGCCTACCTTTTTTTAATTGGCTTTAAGAAAATTTTTGCCATTTTTCAAATAAAGAGAGATTTGAATTATACATTGTAAGAATGTACAGTAATATACACATTACCATTTTATTTTTGTTAGCTGCCTTGTGGACTCAAATTGGGTGGAAAGACACAGGATTATTAACAGGTAACTTTTATTCTATGGACTCAAAATTGTTCTAATTCAGATATCCCAAAAACACTTTAAACAGCCAAAAGTCACACTTAAGAGACAAAACTGTAGAAAATGTTGACTCAGAATGCTTTTACACAAAGGGCAAAACGTATAAAGGAAAAAAAAAGATGAAATCAATTGCACCATCATGTAATTAGGGTAGTGGTTCTTTGGTTTCCAGGCTAGAAAGCTGTGGGTCTAATCCCACCCATTTTCCAGCACTGGTGCCCCACAATGCAGGCCCAACAAACAATATAATACTGTTTGTTTCTGTTTGCACCGGCGCTGGAAAGTCTGGATAGGATTGGGCCCTGTGTCTGTGTGTTTTGCAAGATACGTCTGGTGAGTTCGGTGAAATTACTACTTCTCTTAAGAGACATGGTTTAGCTTTCTTGCCTAACCAGGACATTATATAGTAAATACAGATTCTGGGGGCAGAATGTAGCGAAAGGTACCTAAACTGAAAATCAACGTAGCAGAATTCTAAAGACGTGAACTAATCTCTCAGATAATTAACTGGGCACAAAAAAGAAGACTTCTGCTGTCCAACAGTTTCCATACCTCTTTCTTTTTTCAATTTCAAGTTGTGGTGGTGAAGAGGTTGTGTTTGCATGGGTGCCAAATAGGAAAAAAAACACATGGATGACCAAATAGGTTGCATAACGCAGGCCTTCAGATTCACTATCAAAATAAATTACTTACGTATAGAAAGCAGTAATTCTTTAAGAGACTCTTCACAGTCCCACATATGGGATGCACAGAGGCCCAGCAGCCATATTGAGTCTCTAAAAGAACAAGGCTTCCAGGCATCAAACAGTAGCAAATGTTTAAAGAGAAGATAAAAGTTGTAATACACAAACAGCAATGCACTCTCCAAACTCTGCATATGCAAACACATGCTTTCCTCATCTGGTCCACTAAATAAGTCATAGGATACCACCCTCCATTCATATTCCATTACGGAATCCCATGAGTAAAAAACAGGTGTCAAGAGCCAATGAAGTCTAATACACATTTATTCTTCCTGCCTCTAACTTCTTCAAAATTCTCATTTAGTCACAGCTCACGGGTAAGTCTCTCTGCAAAGAATACAATGATAAATAGTTTGTGATTTAGAGTTACAGAAAGAAACCATTTTTTAATACTGTATTTTAAAAAAATCCATAGAAGACCAACTGAAAAAAGTATTTAAGTGTATTTGATGTAGGTGTCTACCAGGGAAATCTTAAGCAGATGATCTTATTACTTCACAATAATCAACACACTGAATGGGGGCTGTGCATGAATCACAGTAGGCATGAAAACATGTACAGCTTCATTGTTCAAAACAAGCATAGAGAGGAAAAGAAAAGCTGAGCACTGCTTTTGTGTCATTTGAAATCGCAACACGGAAAGGGAATAGATTATGCTAACAGAAATTGAAAAGCAATACTGTACTATGTTAGAAAAATATAAGGACATCTGGGCACAGCCTTTAAGTGTACTTATGGAGGATCTCTCTCATACATATTTTGAGTTCTTTACAGTGCAATTCTATGCATGCCTACTCAGAATTAAGCTCCATTGTGTTGAATGGGGACTTGAACTCCCAGGACTTACTTGTGGGACTTACTCCCAGGAAAGTGTGCATAGGATTGCAGCCTAAAAGTATTAAAATATTTCCTGTTTTTCTCAGCTTCAGCAATAAAAACCCTCAACCCTATTTCCCCATTATTGTCCTTCTCACTTTGTGCCTCGTTCGAACATCACTCCTAAAGGAGACCTTGGGACAGGAAGTTATTAACTTCAATGCACCAGCTTGATAACAGTTTTGAATTTATATCTCTCCTCTGCATACTACACACAGCTGAACTTTTCACCTATAGCTTATACCCTGAACCCATTTAACTCTAGAAAGCAAGCACAGTTTACAAGTAGAAAGAACACGGGCAAACCAGCCAGCAGGCTAGACCGTAATACAGTGCACACTCTGCCACATCTCTCCCTACCCAGCCGTTTTTGTCAAATGGATGTAACTCCTTTGAATTGGAAAAAAAAAGACTTGCTATAAACAGTTGCTGAAATGCAAAATGGGGCATGCGAGCCAGACTACTACAGTGTAGTCACTCCCTCTCTCAATTCAGAAGTGAAATATAGCACAACTTTAAAAACAAAGCACATTTCCCTAAATGACCTGCAATGGGAGCGGAGGCCGAGATGGGCGTCAGGAAGAGCCTTGTTTTCAGTACACTAGTGAATGTAAGCATTGTTTGCAGAGCTCTAAGAAAATGGTTCGATAGGAAGCTGCTTTGCGAG
The DNA here is from genome assembly GCA_029204185.1 of Lerista edwardsae. Classification (NCBI taxonomy): domain Eukaryota; kingdom Metazoa; phylum Chordata; class Lepidosauria; order Squamata; family Scincidae; genus Lerista; species Lerista edwardsae. The sequence continues at coordinate 39,920 of JAJKFI010036219.1, forward strand.
TAGAGACAGAATGCAGACCCAGTAATTTAAAACTCGTGCTTCCCCCTCCCTTTGCAGGAGGTATGCCTGTTACTGCGCAGCTGTGCTGCCAGCGTCATCACTCCCTCTGTCTCCTGTCTTGCTAATTAAAAGGTTGATCACAGAACAATGCTCTTCTCATTAATTTCAGTGTTCCGATTGGGCAGGATCCCTGTTTGCTCCGCCTGATCTTTTCCACGCAGTTGAAGTTAATGTGACAGGAGCCTGAAGATGGATTACCTGCTGCCATATTGCCCATCGCTTCCAATCAGGAGCTATCTGTGTAAACTGATTGTTCTAATTTGCTCTCATTATTTTTACAATATCAGGAGAAAATAATGCACACAGCTCACTGTCAAAGCCATGAAAATCAGTCATTAGTTAAACCTAGACACTGAGTGGCTTTAAAGGGCACTGCAGCTTATTGATGTGTAGCTCCAACAAACTAAGATAGCCTTTTCTTTTCAAACAGAAGGAAGGAGGCTTCTGCTGAAAGGCAGTATTTATTAGACTAATTCCAGAAGCCGCAGAAAGCTTGCTGCCCTGACACTGTTAATTGGCATCTTGATGTGCACAGCAGATTAGGAACAATGAAAATGTTTCTATTAAGGTGCTAGGAAAAGCTATATCGCAATCTGGATGTGAATCTGCACACAAACACACATTTGTTCTTTCAAAAATACATCAATAAGAAAATAAACCTGTACAGCTATTCAAAATGTTGTGTTAAACAGTATCCCAGCACAATATGGGACTTAAAAAGCATCAATAATGCTTTGTGTTCTCGGGAATTACTCCCAAGGTCAGACATTTTGTTGCAAGTACCCAAGAGTCTGCAGATTCTCTGAAGGTCAATACAGCTTCTTTTGATCAATAAGGTAGCAAGTTCAACTAGGACCTTGTGAAGAGATGGTTCAATGCAGGGTGCTATTCAATGCCTCAACAGTACAGGGAAGCAGACGTTCTCAGAGAGTGGAGAAAAATACATGTAGACCTATGGTGCAGAGCTGTGCTACTACAGTCCGCCAGAAACTAACATCCACTAGCTTCCAAGGCCAAATGACAAAATAAGGTGTTAGTAAGGCAGCAAAACAGGATTTCTTTGATGCCAAGCATATCCCATCCATTTCAGTAACAGTCATGTTCTCACTGTGACAGACAAGGCATGGCGGACAAATTCTACACAAATACCTAAAATCAATTAGCTCTTTCTAGAGGCTTGGGTGGAACAGTAGGGAGGCACAATACAGTGTTAACAAAGTTAACTCCAATGAGGGAAAAGGAAATAAAGTCTATATGCAGCTACAGGCAACAAAGAAATTAACCAATGGATACCAGAAAAATCTACATTTCTCTCACCATGGGTTCTGACTTGTTCAAAGCAGAGTCTTGGCCATTTATAATGCTCCGAACAACACACACACATACTATGCCTTATGAACAGTCATCCTTTAATTTTAATAAATAAAAAACACTATCCTGGGCTGTTCGTCCTTGTCGTTACCTAATTTTCTGAAAGCAGTTTTTCTAGGGTGACTTTTTCCACCCTTCTGGGTAAATCAGAACAGTATGGTACCCTGTACTGTTTTGGCCCCACCCCTCCTAATGGACTCCTCTTTGGGTAGACTTTGCCAGGCTTTAGTCTTCCGAATTCTTGTACAGAAAATGGTGCACCATGCCACAGTCGGAGAAACGTGCTGATGGCACAAATTACAAGCCCCCAGCCGAATGCTCCAGCCCCCACCATTCGGGCAGATTTATGTGGGCTCTTGCCGACGTTATTACAAGTCAGAGTTTATTGGGAAATTGTTACATTATGCGGAGTGTCTAACAAATTGCTTATGCTGCTATAATTGGATTACAACAGCCGCTTGCTCCCACCGGTAAGATTAGGCAAGTAGGACTCCTGCCGATCTCTGAGCGTTAGCAGTAATTTTATTTGCCTTGCCTCTCTCTTTCCTAACAACATGCCTCTCTCCCTGCCAGCTGTCTGCTGAAAAGGCACAGGCTTGTTCCTTGGCCCTAACAATGCAATTACAGCCCTGCAGATCGCACTGTTTGTGCATTAACTACAGAGCCAAAACGAGGCGAATTGATCGTTTGACTTTTGGAGTGGTCACGTGATCCCTGCGTGCGGGTGATCTGGCATGCATCAACGGGCAATGCTGCAGTACATGCCTGATGAGGAACTTGCCTCTCATTATTACCCCCTTCTAGGGACAAAGACACAAGCGCCCCTCTAGGATAACCCAGCCAGATTTACAAGAGTGCCTTGTAACAAGGCAAAAAGGGCTAGTAGGGTGAGAATGAGTTTCCACTTTCAGATTTTCAAATCTGGTGATGATACAATGAACTAGGCTGATACCCAATAAAGTCACTCCAATGTTTTGGCTTGAGTGTACTGCATACAGGAAGCAGCATGTCTACAGGTAGAGTGGGCTGGGCAAAGTGTTGTCAGGTTTGATGTTTCCTCCTAAAACACCAAACTGACCAAGTAACTATGCTTTTGCAAAGCACAGGAGGTGCATTACCATACATTCTCATACTATATCCTTTTAACCTTATTTGCCCATTTAGGTAGAGCTTCTAAAAGCATTGCTGATATCTTGAAGTAAAAACTAATCATGAGTAAATAATGGGTCCAAGATTATCACTTTTAAGATAAATAAGAAGCCTTTTTTCAGCTGATGTAAATCAATGAGTAAGGGTTCCAAGTTATAAATATATAAATTTAGCACTTTTTGCATTGAGACATTTTACAGGTATAGTAACATTTTCTCAACCACCCCTTTAACTATGTCATTTTACTTCCCGCTTTAAAGATAGGAAAACCAAGAAAGCTAACAATTTATCTAGAGTTACTCAATTCATTGCTGGGTTGAAATTCAAGCCCAAATCTTCAAGGTCAATGGACAGCATTCTTTTCACAAGACCACAAACAGCACACCACCACAAAGGATACATAAAACCCTACTCTTTCAATTGTATTGCCTTTTAATAAAATAGACACCTGTGTGATTTTTGCATACAAGACTGTACACTTTTTGGGATAAATTCTATGTCTGAAGTAGCTCACAGAAGGTACATTTCTGTGAGGTAAGAGGAAAAAAAATCTAAATCACTGAAACTTCTGGTTTCTACTTCCAGTGCTACAGTGAAAGGTTTAGAATGCCCATCCTTGTGCTTCCCCATCTGTTAACTGACTGTAAATGTTAGCTAACACTAGTATAGTTAGCTAGTTTTATATCTGTAAAGAATAGCAGAGGTACTTCTTTGAAAGCTGACTTGTGGTGGGTACAAAATTTGATGAACAGTTTGTGGGGTTTCCAGAGATGGCTGGGGAAAAAAAAAGACTTATCTCTTTCTTTAATTCATGATGAATTCAGCATAAATCCAAGTAGCTTTTGAGATGGAGGGGGAAAAATAAAGGGAAATGATATACAATGTGTGCATTTTGGAGACTAAAAATGCCTGTTAAAATGTAGTTTAACACTCAAAAGAAACTCTGAACAGCTGAAATACCTTATAAATAGCTCAGACCCAGAGGAAGTGCAAACGTCTGCATTGTGAATTGTAGATCTTAATTACAGACAATGGCTGGTACAGCAAGTACCACGGCAAAAAAAAAGGGGGGGGGAACAGTTGCACTGTTCATGGCTGACAATAACTCTTCAGGAAAATATTTACTATCAATCAGTTATGAGAAAAGGGACTCCGTGCCCATAAAACAGCACGTTGCTTCTCATACCAGCATCATTTTGATTCAGCATAATCTGAATTTAAACGGCTTGTTTCCTGCGGATATAATTTTGGAAATAAATAAAACAAGCCTTCTATCAAAATCTGGAGAATGTAGAAAGGGGAAGGGGGGGACATACATTCTTGCTTCAATCCCTTTGCAAATAACTCTGACATGTGGATGGAGGGGGAGAGAAAGAAGAGATGGTAAAAATGTAAAATATTCCAAAATTAAGACACCATTGCTCCATTTGCACTCAGATTTTGGCCACTGTCAAGATGAAAAGCCTAATACATTGAGCATTTTAATTAATGCTTTATGTAGACAGGACACTGGGAATATTCACTGAAGCAGCACTTTTCAACCTTCTTTTTTTGGCGCTACTGCCACCACCACTAGACAAGGCTGACCGAAGCCCTCTTGGTGCCTGAAGCAGTATGCCAAATACTGCCCCCTTTTACTTGGTTAGAGACCCACCTTTCCTCCACACTGTCATCTGTCTATTCCTTCTTTTTGTCCGTCCAGGGAATGGGGAGAGGAGGATGAACAGTGAATGGATGAAGCGAACAGAGGTGGTTGAAGGTGTGCATCCTTGGCCAATCTGCTGCCTAAGGCAACTGCTTCAATTGGCCTCATGAATGGGCTGGCCCTGCCACAAAAGATTGTAGCCAAGTACAAGAGTTGGAGTTTTGCACTAGACCCTCCTTCTGTAAACCACACCTCTTCTGAAGGGCTAGGCAGCTGCACAGTCACATCTTGCCCACTGAAACATCATCACTCTTCCTTTGCCAATATTCAGCAGGGGCAGGCTAAGTAAGCTAAGGCCACATGGACACTATGGTTGTGTGACCAAGTATCACTGATCACACCGTGAAATACCACTGGTCTTTCCTTAAATTCCCCCAATCTAAATTTAATTCTCTCTACCCTCCAAGTCCAATCAACTACATGTTCACAATATCTCCATAAATCCAATGATAAAGAACATTCAACCCACCCACATCTTTACTGATCAGGAAGGGGACAAGGCGCCATCTGCCTCAAGATCTTATTCTTCCCTGCTCTTTGCACTCTCCATTGCACTATCAGGTACTTTTAACTATGGACCATCCTACTGGACAGTTAAGTTCCCACAATCGCCAAAACCTAGCTAGGAGAGCCAAGCTTTCAAAATAATGGAACAGCTGCTTGCTTGGCCAGCTTTCAATGAGCCTCATTAAAACCACCACCTTGGTTGTCCTTGAGCAATAGCAAAAACTTCTGGAAGATGCTTTATCTAGGCAAATTTTGCCAGTCCCTGGAGTGGCCACCCACCTTTAATTAGCTGCAACAGCAACACTGGAGGGAACATCTCAACAGTCAGTTCACGCCTTTTATTTTTAAGGTGCTGAATTAAGAGGAACTGGGTATGCTCAAGTGGTTACATTTTAAAATGAATAGCCTGAAAATCCTTAAGTGGCCTTACAATCATAAGAGTGTCTACACTCTTATGAGCCTTGAATGTATTCATATATTTGTCATTCATTCTAGAACTGCAGGGGACATCAGACTGGCTCAGATGTCTGGTCTACCTAGGCGTGGCACCTCTTGTTCGACAGCAGCCGAACTTTACTACTTCTGACAAGTTAAGAACATAAGAAGATAAGAAGAGCCCTGCTGGATCAGGCCAAAGGCCCATCTAGTCCAGCTTCCTGTATCTCACAGTGGCCCACCAGGTGCCCCAGGGAGGCATGAGACCACAAGATGCTTGGATCCTGTTGCCACTCCCTTGCACCCGGTACTCTGAAGTAGCCCACCACCAATGTAAGGAAGTTGCACAATCTATCATCTATCGCCTGCCACAATCTGCCACCTTGGGTGCCTTCGGGCAGAAAGGCGGGGTATAAATTTAATAAATAAATAAATAAATAAATAAATATCGTTGCCTATAGCCCACGATGGACCTTTCCTCCAGAAATCCATCCAATCCCCTATTAAAGGCATCCAGACCAGATTCCATCACCACCTCCTGTGGCAAAGAGTTCCACAGATTAACTACCCACTGGGTAAAAAAGTACTTCCTTTTATCTGTTTTAACTCTCCCAAGCCTCAGTTTTAGCGGAAGTTGAACAACTACTGCAATTGGCAGACACATTAATTGTTAGAGACCCGTTTAAACCCCATCTGAGGTTTTATATCCTTTTCACAAGGTTTGGCAGCTGCATTTGTGGAACTTTTTTCAGCTTACCATCTATTTCAATTCTTCTTGAATCTTCTTAGAATCCTCCTGTGGCAATGAGTGTTAAACGTAAACTGTATTTTTTTTTTAATGGAAATGTATTTCCTTGGGTCAGTTTTAAGTTTCTGTTTCAGTGAAAGTCACAGTGATGTTCATGGCCATTAAAGCAAACAGCTTCCTCTGTACAAAGAGAAGTCACAAGAGCTTTAAGACTCAAGTTACACTCACTGAATTTCATACAGAAAAATGCAGGTCACCTGTGAAGCTACTATTCTTTGTGATATTCACAGCTGCTACACAACTAGTTTCTGTGCCAAGTGATTTGGGCTTCAAAAATATTTGGCTCAGCATATTCCAAGTAAACTATTTCAAAGCAGAAAACAGTGACACAGTTCTGCTATACCTACCCCACCCTGGAAAATATCTATTTCCTACAAATGGACAATGCCTCACTCCACCTCCCCAAATCCACCAACCTATAAATATGCAGAACATGGGCCAAAGTATAAATATCATGGAGGAGCAGAGCTTGGAAGGAACACATCTTTTATTTGCGACTAGGATTCATTACCTCATTTTTGTCTCTGGCTTTCTTCTCATTGATAGTTATCTAGATCCCAGGGGAAATTAAGGGAGTACTAATTTTTGTGGGCAACCATTTTGAGGGCACACCTTTAATTAAAGGTATAACAAAACTACTTTTAGTCAGCGCTGCTCCCTCATGTTTTCCTGCCAGACATGTGCGAGTTTTGGTCAAGACAATGAGGTCTGAACACAACAAAAACTAGTCTCCGTAAGCGCTGCATGCTGAGAACACTCTGCCAAACCATTTCATAATTGCTTGGTAAGCACTGCAAATCTTGGGAGTTTCTCAAGTAAAGGCTTATATGCCGATAATTAAGAGGACAGCATTTCTCTTCGTATGAAAATAAAAATTAGATTAGATGGGGACAGTTCTGTAATGCTCCGATACAACACTTTGTGAAACACTATTCTTAAAAGGTCTTTATCACATTGGGAGCTATGTTCTGGGGCCTCCCATCATCCATGGGAGGATCCAGTCAAGGATTCAGGGCACTAGAGAAAAGATAATCCAAGGCCTCACTCCTGCTCCAGTTGAGATATGGGCCCAATTCTCATCCCATATCTTCACATTCTAACAATTCCACTAGATTCCACTACAACACAATGGAACAGTGACTGTAGAAACGTAGACTAAACTGACACGTCTACTGCAGCATATCTACTATTTCTACTCTGCATGCCCACTTAGCTATAGTTGTAACTGTAATGTTACACCTGTACTGCAATATACACTGTAAAGCAGTGATTCCCAAAGTTTTCGGGGCTGTAAAGCCCTCGGAACCCAGAAATGAGTAGCAGTGATGCAAAACGTATCACACAATGATGTCATCAGCCACTCACTTCTGTCGTTGCAGGTTTCCAATGAATGGTAAGAGGATCAGGGCAGGCAGGGAGGGTTTTTTGCAACATGTGGTTTTTGTGCTCTGCAGCTCTGCCTGCTGCACTGAGCCTCCTGCACTCTTCGAAGGCTCACGCCATGGTTTCCCTGAGTGGCTCATGACATCCAGACAAGTGCCACATGACACCCTAAGGCACTGTGATGCGTAGGCTGGGAACTGCTACTGTAAAGTACAGCCTATAGTCACTAAAGCACTTACTCAAGCACAGACTACACAAGCACAGACTACACAGCAGCCTACATTGATGGGCAGAATTTTACAAAGGTGGTTGTTCCATATAGCCTGGCTTTCCATCACCATCATATGCACACATATCAAAATACAAACTAAGATTTCTGGTTCACTTTAGGGTAATTTGTTCTGTTTGGAACTCATAGGCATGTCTCAAAAGCTATGTGTTATGGGTATTTGACCACGTTGGTCACACTTTTGCAACAGAAATGTAACATTAGACACTGGATTCCATACATTAACATATTTTATGGAAAGTTTTACCAAAAGGGGGAGAAAATTTGCTTAGAAATCATCTGCCAGGAATACATAACGGTGTGTGGGGTGGGGTGGGGTGGGGTGGGGTGTTGGTACTGAAATGTAGCCTATGAAAGAGGTGTTGAATAGGGTGCCTATGCAGGCTTATCTGGAAAATGGGAATTTCAGGAAGAAATTCCAAGGGTAGAAGAGTGAGGAGTAGGTGCTAGTTTCCTCACCAGCAATTTTACTGGAGGTGGGAAGAGGAGAAAGCAGAGAAACTGTGAAGTTGCCAGCTGGTTTTGTTAACAGATGGCTTCATGCACTGATCTGTCCTGCAGGGCTATCCTGAACTTCCTTCCAATGGAAACATGAAGCTTAAGTCAGGCTAAACATGCCCTTTTTATACACACTGCATCGTGGCTGGAATGTTTTCCAGTCAGTCATTCACAATCCCTCAGACACGGTTCTTATTTTATAGGAGTTATATTTAGTTGCAGGGGAAGCTAAGACAGGATGCGCATTTCCCCAAGAATTCCTTTTGATGAGGCAATATAAAATGGAACATATCCGATTTGCCATCCCTTGAAAAGTGCTTTGTTTTTCAAAATCAGAAGCTTCTTCAGCATTGTCTCCTCCCACCACTTACCACCCGCTGAAAAAAATCGACACACTGCAATGAACTTGAATCCTGCCCCTCATTTTGGGAGCTTCCTAGTGCACAAACTCCAGGTACTGGCCAGCAGAGGGGGTGAGTATCACATGCTCAATGCCTCATTGTATCATCCAAAGAGTTCAAAACCCTGCCTTAGGAAAGGAAGTGGGCTAAGGGTCATCAGCTTGAGTACCCATTCTAGTACTAGCTTTATATTTAAAGCAAGAGTGGACACCTTGTTCATAGACAAGACACACTTACAAAACAATTATACAGTATATGTAGATGTTCTTTCACTCTCTCCCTTCTCTTTCATCAGCTGGAACAGCACAGGAAACTAGTGTATCCATATTAATAAGTCATTGCAAGGCCAGACCTCGAGGGTATGTGGCATTTATTCTGTTCAGTGAGTCTAGAAGTCATAAAATTTAAAATCGAGATAAGGCTTTTTAACTGAAAATTTCAACCCTCTTTTAATTTTAAGCTTTTCAGCATGGCGCCATCATAATTTCAGCAAAGAAGTTTCTCTCTCTCTTTAGTACAGGTGGAGACTTTTTATCCATGAGAGTTCTATTCCAATGCAAAACGGAAGTGATTAATCACACTTCCCAGGATGAGGTCTTATCTCAGAGCTAATGAGACTAGCTGCAGATCTCATGGCTTTAGCTGCCTTGCAGTGGTAAGGAAAGCTTTTTTAAAATGCTTTTTTTAAAAGCATAATTAACAGCACGTGTTTGTTTAATGAAAAGCCCTTCTCTTCTGCAGTCATGCTGAGTCAAATCAATGGATTGGAAAACCGCAGATGAGAAGGCTCCACCTGTAGATAGTACTTGAAGTTCATGTTAGTGCAAGAGTAATAATTGCAAGTTTTACTTACTTTGGCCACACAGTTTTCAGTCTTCATAGCAGTGCTCCCTAAGCACCCTGCTTCTTGATTTAAGCAGAGTCTTGCACAGCTGTTGTAGGTCTGTGAAGAGGAGGGGAAAAGATTCTGAATAAAGGAAGTTGGTTTATTCAAAAGTATGCAACATTTAGTGCAGCTGACTGCAGAACGCAGTCTATATTGATATGAACAGATGTGTTCTGCATATGATGCACATCTCACTAACCCCAAATCATCTTCAAATAATGCAAAAAACATTTCAAACACCATGAATAGAAATATTTGCACTCCTAATTAAGAAATCCAAGAAAGGGCAAAAAAACCTCAAAAACCTCACAATGCATCTATTAAATAGTTGATTTTTTGTTCTTCTGCTATCCTGTATTTGCTTGAGACTGTGGCATACTAAAGTAGGGAATGGAAGGAGGACCGAACAAGAGGGATAAGCTTGACTGAATGGAATATCACAAAAAGAATAAAAGAGCCAAGGACCTACATTTGAGAAAGTATGAGGGTGCAATCCTACCCAGCGCTGGAATGGCAAGGCCGGCCGGCCAACGCCATATCCAGCGCTGGGTGGGGGGAGCCTGGAGCCTCCTGCAGCAAGGGAGTGTGCCCTCCCTTACCATAGGGGAGGCTCCAGCCTCCCCTATGTGCTCCTCGGATCTGCGCCCGCTAAACAGCAGGCGCAGATCTGAGGGGCCCGCGCGGCCTCTTGAATGGGCCTAGGATTTGGCCTTATGGCCGAATCCGTGGTCTGCCCATGTCCCACCCTCGTCCTGCCCACATTCTGCCCTCCTCCTGCCAATCCCCGAGGCGCCCTGTCATGGCGCTTCCCTCGGCCGACACTAGGGCCCATTCAGCACAGGATTGCGCTGTGAGTAATTCTGGCAAGATTATTTTTTAAAATGTGTTCAGTGAATTGATACCTATAATTTGCTCAGATCTCTGGACTCTTTCTAGTCAATTAAATATGTACCCAGTTAAATTGTTCCACAATGTACCACAAGCTTTTCAATGTTGACAACTACAAAGTACTATTTCAAAGTAAACATCTGCCTCCTTTCATATGAGAACTGTACATCTGTGTTACGTACTTAATGGACATGTTCTTTTGGAACGATGCCTTGTTTAAAGCAACTGCTCAAATGTAAAAGATGGGGAACCACCACCCTGCAAGTGATTGTTGAAGTTAGGCCCTCCCTAGAGAGGTCCAGAGTGTTTTACTGACAAAGCCACAAGCTTTTTCAATGGTCACTTCAGATGTCATACATATTAATGGTCTAATAATGGTTCTACACAGTGTTCAAAATTCTCATAAGTTTTAAACTTCTAATGCTGGTTTAGGGAAAAAATAAAAGGATATGACATGACAGCTGAACCTAGCTAATTCCAGCTTATTCTAACCATGGTTTATAAGGAGCCAGGATATGAAATTGGTATTGTAGGCTGGCTTGCTCATAAACTGTGGTCAGAATAAACTGGAATTTGCTGTGTTTGGATGTTTCGACAAATCCTTTTTCTCTTATTCCGATACACGGATGAATCTTGTGCTCCTGCAACCTTGCAGGGACATAAGATTCCTCCTTGTATTGGAGGGTGGAAGTGGGTGATCTGGGAAGTGGCCTCACACAGCTAGTTTTAGCTGTGCAAGTGAGTCTGCTTTCCGAAGTGGCTTCAAGCTGGGCTGGGGCAGGGGGCGGATGGCAACATGGTTCCCCCAGCCAGCGTCCGGGGCATTTACATCCCTGGCCCCTGCCAGGTCCACCACTGGAAAGTAGGGATGTCATCTGATTCATTGTTAGGAATCAGCCTAGGATTCCTAGCCTAGGACAGCAACTAGGATTGTAGCCTAATTAACTGAGCAAAGCTATATATAAAACAATAGTTCTGGAAAAAGAAGCCACACATCATTTGAGGAGATCCCACCTGTGTGAGAGAAACGGAGAAAAATACCTTTCTTAAGGTGACCAGCTTATCATGGGTTTATTAAATACTCATATTTAAATGCTTTTTTAAATTAAATTTGCTGCCCAGTTAACTGGGGCATCTCTTAAATTGATCAAAACATGTTAATTATTAATCGTTTGAATGTTATAGCCCTTAGCCAAACAGCTTTATAGTCTAGGCTAAGGAAACACAAAGGTCACTTGTCGCTTTTTTCCTGCAGAACTCACAAGAGTGAGTCACAATTCAGACTAGGGATGGAAACTGGAGTCACATGACTTGAGTCTCAGTCGCAAAAATACATGGTTTTCACTGACTCATGTACACCTGGAGTAATGTGCATCAATGACTTGGACATGATTTGAGACTCGGTTCCACTGACTCAGAAATGGGTCATGAGTGTGAAAAATTCACATTATACAGATACATGTAATCCCCCCCCCCCAAGTCTCTCTGTGTCTCGGTGTGCTTGCTTACTTTTTCGCCACTTCCACATCACGCAAAATACCTTGTGGGTGTGGTGATCCAGAAGCTGGTACTCAGACCAGCATGAGCAGGAGGATAGGTTAGTTCCACACAGGAGGCAGGGGCTGGAGGAGAGGATGAAGGGTTAGGGTTTCTGTTTTGGCTAGCACAAGGCTGGGGGGAGGAACCAGAAGGTAGGTTCAGCCAGCATACAAGGAAGGGAACGGGCTCTCTTTTCAATCTCGGAAGGAACGGACAAAGGATGGGTGGCCTGATTTTTTTCTTTGGACAAGGGAGGTTCTTGCAAAAGGAACAGTAGCTGTAGAAAGCACAGGGAAAGGGGAAAGGAGGTGGACACACCAGGAGGCAATTCCTAGTGATAGAAGAGGAACGCCTTCCAACCTTGTGGCTCAGGTGCAGCAATCCTCCTAGCTGCCCTCGTTATCTGGGAGGAAGGTAACTATGACTAGCCACAATAAGACTACTTTGGGTCATATTCATAAGCCACCTGGCTACTGCACGAGATTCCCCCCCACTTGCCACTTCTGTCTCTTAACACTGTTTGCCCCATCCTTTTCCACCTTGGCAAGTTCAGATGCCTCCTAGACCTTGTTGGTCTATGGCATGCTTGGCGCTTCTTCTGAAGACAGAACTGGGAGTGGTGATGTGATGGGGGGGGTATTACTGAGGTTTGTTTGAAACAATCATTCTTCTGCACTGCACTGCACTGCTGTACTCATTTGAACGACAGAACAGCTTTTTTGTTTACGTAAATGAAATGGTGACTGAAGTGACATCATATCTTCAGCACATTGCTGACTGCAGATGGGATGGGAACATCAGGGAAGTGTAAAACAATAACTCCCAATAACATTCCCCCATCATCTCCCTTTTTTTCCTGTGGAGTTGTGCCTGATTCAGCTACAGCTTCCTTCACAAAAGACATGTACTTGAGTCAAAATGATTCTGGAATTTCTGGGGTGAGTCACCATGGGTATGCATGGTGACTTGCAGATTAGTCAAATCACAGGAAAGGGAGACTCGCAAATGACTCGCAACTCCTGTTCAGTGACTTCAGCCGATCCCTGCTTCTGATTGTCTCCCCTCCTCCAGGAGAAGTCAACGTTTTGGCTACTTCACTGTAAACTTAGAAACCTGACTTGCCCAAGCACCCTTCATCACCTTTTCTAGACCATGGGAAGCACTGTTTGAAATGGCAGCCTGACTCTGTGCCAGAGGCTGATAGCTTTGCTTTGGAGTGCTTTTAATACGGTTTTATACAGCATAGAAAGAATGCAAGCATAAACTAGTTTGTTGAAAACTACCCTTTTGGTGAAAGCTGGCTGTAATTCTGAACAAGTTTTCAATTTTCACACTGCTGCTAGGGTAAAACATTTTAAAGAGTTTAATTTTTACAGTGGCTTCAATGACACAGGATTATCTAACAAAGTAATGGCTAATCAATAGAGGGTTTAGTTGTCAGGTGAAACATATAACACACTAAAAGGGATTGATTGCCAGGCTCCTCCTTATTTACTGGAAGGTATATATTTAAAATGACACAAACTTGTTACCAAGCCGCATTCCTTTAACCTTGCAAAAGCTGTTTGAGATGAGTGTTAAGCAGCCTATAGCAATATACACACACACACTAACGGAAAAAATACCAACAAACATATGGCTGTTTCAAATTATGTCAGAAGCAGGAATGAGATGGAAGGAACTGGAAGATGCAAAGCTGCATCCAGCTCCTGACAAAGGTTTAAACTATGCACACAACTATGAAAAAAATTAGTCCGTGGCACTACCACGGACAGTTACACAAATTGTGCAGCTTGTATGACTGTTCAGATAACTAGGAATTCCTTACCTGGGAATCTCCTATTCTGGGGTGAGGAAAGGGGGGGCATTCTGAACTAATGGGTTCCGGAAGGGGCTCAGCACCAGAACCTTAAAAAGGCAAGTGGCTACCTTGAACAGCATCCTGGGAGCGGGGAAAGGGGTTATCATTTCTTCCCATCTTCATGTAAAGCACTTCCTTTGGGGAGTGTCTTTGCTAAACCCTCCCACGGTGCATAGGTACCCTAATTGGAATCTCAACTGGGTCCTTTAACGTTCTTACAGGTAAGCCTTTTGAACCCTTGGCTATGGTGGAGCTTAAGGAGCTGTTGTATAAAACGGCCTTTCTAGTAGCCATTACATGGGCTAGGAGGGTTTCCGAATTAGGGGCCCTCTCCACAAACCCTAATCTCTGTATATTTCATAAGAACCGGGTGGTACTTAGGCCAGACTCCTCTTTTGTTTCAAAGATCAACTTGGTGTTCCACAGGTCCCAGGAGCTGGTTCTCCCCTCTTTCTGCCCCAACCCGGTACATCAGAGGGAAAAGCAGTGGCATACCTTGGACGTTCGTAGGGCCTTGCGGTTCTACATTGAGCGCTCAAAGGCCTTTAGACAGACCGAGGCTTGCTTTGTTTCCTTTACCGGGGCATCTAAGGGAAAGTGGGTCCTTCCCAGTCCCTGGCACGTTGGCTAAGGGGTGTAATTGCAATGGCGTATGAGGCAGTGGGGAAGCACGCTCCAGAGGGCATTTTGGCACACTTGGTGTGGGGGGTGTCGACCTCCGCAGCCTTTGAGGGGCAGGTATCCCTGGGGGACATATGCCGGGCTGCCACATGGGCTTTGGTGCACTTGTTCACGAAGCATTACAAGGTAGCTTCCTTGGCCTTGGCTGAGGCATGCTTCGGGAGAATTGTGCAGCTTGTATGACTGTTCAGATCTTGGGGTTATGCCATCTGGATTTTTTTGTAAAGAAGAAACTAAAATATTTAAAAGAACAGTAAACAATGCATTGCTGAAAGATCCAGTTTGATTTGAGTCTTGCACAAGTACTTTTAACATGCTTCCTACCTTCTCTCTGGAGTTAGGAGCTTGTCTTTCCTTTTTTTTTTTTTTAACCTTACAGAAATTGCTTCCTTTTTTTCTCCAGGCATCCAGATTTCACACTAGCAGTCATTCCATGATAGCATATTGTATACCATACTAACGCCTAAAGCATCTTAAGTGCTTCTACACATATTGGATATAGATGTACACCAAAGAATATGCTTAAAAAATGTAAAGAGTGAATGTGACAAATAGTCACACAAGACAAATACATCACAGCTATACTCAGAAGGTGAGGCTTCACTGCAAGTTCCCAGCTACATATATGTAATGATGGCCAAGGCCAGGTTTTGTTGCTACATTATGTGTGATATGGTCCCCAGGTTAAATCCCCTAATGTCAGTTGGAAGTGGGTCTAATGATCAGAGAGTAACACCTTCTGAATGTATTACAGCTTCCCAGCTTTCCATCTAAATGAGTAGAATGGTCTTTTTGAAGTCATTTATTTGGCAATTCATCCAGAGGATTCCCCATATGTGAACACATCACCAGTTTTTAATAGGGTAGCAACCACAGATTCCCCCACTAGTCAATAATTACATGATTTATCAGAGTAAAATCATATAACAAAAATGCCAAAAGGAAAAAAAAAACAAATTCAGTACCACTATAACCTTCCTCCAAGTCATTTCCAGAGATGAGATTATTAGACTCTTTTTCCCATTGCTCAAACAAGGGCTTTTGTAGCAAAACACCAATTGCCAAATGGTAACAAAATAGTTATTAGACTCTGAAGAATTCAGTGGAAGTGGGAAGTTATATAAACAAATCACTCCAGCAGATTCAGAAAGATCGCTTTCATCTCACTTACAGGGTCTTGAGAGACCGCCATTAATTACCCTTAAGGTCTTTCACACAGACTATTAAAAAAGAAAGAAAAGATGGCATATTTATTTATTTATTTCCAATGAGGTGCTTCTTCCGAAAGCATTAAATAATGCCTGCAAATTTAAAAGCGTTTTTATAAATAGGTAATTAAAAAAAGGAAGATGAGAATTAAGTCAAGCTGCAACACATTACCCAGAATCCACCGTGATTATTATTTCTATATTTAAGGCCACATTCCTCTCTCCATAGCTCAGAAAACTTATAAGGAGGGAGAAAGATCTCTGCAGGAAGTCAGTAAGATAAAAAGTAGACTAGCCAAGCCGAAACCGAGAACATTTCCAAAAACATCCCCAAAGCTCGGTTTGTCATATTGCAATTATACCTTGCCTACTGTGGAGACAGAGTCCCTAAGTTTGCCACTAGGGGGAAGAATTGTCTCAACACATGGCAATGGTAGACAGGGAATGGGTTTTCCTGAGCAATTTCCATAACAATGCTCCCTTGGCAGTATGTACCTTCTAATTACTCAGTACAATTAAAATGACTAACCTAAAAACAAACAAGATGGGGGGGGGGGATCAGCACATTTCTAAGACTTCATTAGCTTAAGATTTTGTACTCCTCTTCTTATCCATCAAAACAAGAAGAAAGAACACCACCATTTTCTGCCCCCCCCCAAGTTATTCAGTGAAGCAACATTGACAAAAGCAAGGAGAATTGAATTGCTTGTAAAACAAAAACTGGAACAACCCGGAAAAAACCCACCCCAAAACAAAAGAGAAATGTCATGGTATTTAGCCATCTGGTAGCTGCTTGAAAACAAATTGTCCTCCAAAGAGCAGAAATACAGTATGTTTTTCTCAGTTCACTGGCTTACAAATCTGGTGCGTGTCCCCCCCCCTGCTTTTTTAAGCAGATAAGCTACTGTTGTTCTGAGTTAGCTACAGAAAACTTTTACTCCATTGGCTCATTATACAAGGGTCACCCCAGCCAACCGGGCCACCGTATCTTTTCTCCTAGAGAGTTATCTGCAGCACCTACTGAAAATCCTCTGGATTTTTCTCTACCCAGTGACAGCTAGGCTTATGTTTGCCAATCTTTGGAGGTTCTAAATTTTATAAGGCTAGTCATTACAAGGGAAGATGGGAGCCAAGTTGGACATTTTTCTTCCCACTGACAATTGGCGACATTTCTCCAGCAGCACACACAAGGTGTTGAAAACCTGGCAGCTGCTACCTCCTGGGACGGAGCTCCTTTTTTATCCTCCCCTTGACAGTTTAACTCAATGGGTCAGCACCTTTAAAGGCTCAAAAGTATCACTGAAGTGGCTGGCCAGTGTTGAATTACTGCACCCTCCCTAATCAATGTAAACCCTCACTGCAGGTGATACTCTTCATCTATAGAGGTGCATGGGGGAGGAAAATGTAATGCCCTAAGCCAGATGGGTTTCATCTTGTGGTTTTGTTTTGTTTTTTTAAAGAAAGGAACAAGCTAACAAGGGGACAGCTACTTTGTTAGCTTCTTGGCCTCTCTCATGGCTCTGAGACCCCAGGGTTCCTGCCACACAAGAGAAAAAGAATTCAGCATATACGTAAACAGTTAAAGAAATATAACTAGGGAGATGGCAACATGCTGTTTTCAAAGAGTTGAGAGTCCTGTTCAGAGCTTTATTTATCACTACCCACGTTCAATGAGCTGTAAGTGGACATGGAAACAAAAAGGTCAGGAGAATAGACAATGCTTGCAATTTACTCTGTTACAAAGGAATGCAAAAATGCAACACATCTGACAGACCCGATTAGAATTAAAGCAGAACACACACACACACACACACACACACACACACCCCAAAGGGTTTTAATG
>JAJKFI010036220.1:0-21693 GCA_029204185.1 Lerista edwardsae
CCTTCCCGCCTCCAGACTGCCCTTACCACGCTGTGTCCCCCCCCCCCCATTGCCCAGCACAAACCTTAGCTTTGCCAGTGGCTGTCAGGCAGGATGTGGTACCAATGTGGCATGCAGGCCTTCCCACTGGCACTGCTTACTTGCTGGGTGCTGAGAAGTGCTTTGTGGCGCTTTTATGATATCCAGCACTGGCGTTCACCACGCATTGGATTGGGTTCTCAGTGTGCATGACTGCAAGAGGATTCCTATGCTACATATTCATTTCTGTGCCCATACTTGGCTTACACATTTTAACAGCAGTCAATTGTCCTGGTGTTAACTGCATATTTTTATAGCATGGATCTTTCCAATGGCTAACGGCCCCTCGGTTCACCGTTATTCCTTCTGTGAATTCCTCCTGCAGAGTTCTCTGATCCACAGAACAAGGCAAGCCTTGTTGTTAACTTGGAATTACTCCTGACATTTCATTTCCAAGCAAGATGCTAGGGTTCAAGCTAGCAGTTCTTTTCAGAAATGTAATTAAAATTCCTTTTTTAGCTTTCCATTTGAGAATTACCTGCCCAGTTGATCCATTAAACGTCCATGAACACAGATGACAAAATTGAAGATTTAGAGCCTCCTGTCCTTCCAGTGAATGTCAAACCCAACCCAAATGGTTTGAGGTGCAGTAGTGAAGGCTGCAAGCTTTTGATTTCCTTCAAGTTCATGCAACTTTAGTGGCGTAGAAGGTGGAAAGCAAATATAGTTTTGCAGGAGCCTGATTGCCCCCTATCTTGTCAGAAAAGCATCATGTTAACTTCTTCCTTTGAAAAGGTTTCCAAGAGAATCTCATTACTTTCCCCTTGAGAACATGTTTTACAGATTATGATCAATTCTCTGGTACCATGTTTGTTTGGAGAAAAAAACCCAACTACAGTGCTCAGAAATATTTGGGAACAGCAGCAAAAAAGGGTCAGGGCCATTACAGTCAAGGAAAAGGGGCACGAGGTGTGGCAGAGTCTCTTCACTGATCACCAACTCATAACTCAGTAAAAAAGAAAGAAGTGTTCTCACCAGAGCCACTGCCAAAGACACACAAGAATAATGCTAATCAACAGTCTATAGCATTCAGGGGAGAAAACACTGATCTCACAGCTCCGCTGGCAAGCAAGAGAACGAGAATAACCTACTGATGCTCCAGCTGTAGCAAATCTGCAGTCTTGTTCCACAAACAGTCAACACTACAAACTTTGAAGGTATGGGATCCAAGGGAAGAGTGCCTAAACAGTGCTAAAGGTGACAGTGAGCCTCTTAACTAATGAAAAGTAATATATGGTAAACTCTCTCTCTCTCATTTCCCCACTTGCTAAGCTTGGCGGTGTAAACTAGAGTGCAAGGTCAAAAAAAGACCTTGGTAAGAACAGATTCCTTGCTGGAACTCTGAATTTCTTTGCCTCTGTTTAAGCCACACTTTAAAAAAAAAAAATCAGAACTCCAGGAATACATATATGTTTTTTCCCAGATAAGACACATCTTGGGCTATGCCACTGGTGCTAATATGGCCTTGGATCAGATGTAGGCTTGAAATCCGTGGAGAGGGTGGGGCATTCCTATAAAAGCATACCTTTGAACGAGTGTTGAAACCACATAGACAGAACCAGCTGCCCAATGACTTCTCATAAAATTCCAACTCTGTCCCCAAACCAAGCTTGCATCACCATGCACCCTATTGGGGCAGTGCTGCTCCCAAGTGAATAAAGCCAGGCCACAAAGGTTGACTTGTCTGCCTAGCAGCAAAAAGTGAATACCTGTTTCCTAATTTCCAATTATAAAATAAATCTTTGCCAAAAGTTAAGAGGCAAGGAGTCTGATCTTGCCACTGGAAAGGGATAGGAGTTCTCCATAGTGTTCCCTAGGGTGATGGTGGGTTGTTGGTATATGCTTGCTATTGTTCTTTCATGTCTCTATACAAGGCCTTCTTCCAATGTGCTTTCTCTACTACTCTTTCCTTTGTGCTCTATAGTTTAGAGGCCAAGACATGGAATTGTCATATTGTTCCTTCAGGCGTTCCCTTCCAACCACCTAGACATGACAACAGTGAACAAATATCAACCCATGAATAAAGACACAGTCAAGCTGGCAGGAAAAAGTGAAAATTGCCTGAGGCTTCAATGAGAACGGATTCCAACTCTGCTGGCATGTTCTTTAGGGAATAACAAGAAAGGGTGCCACATAATGGCACCAAGAGGACAAAAAGAAACAGGCAGAAGCACTTGGTGCGCTCGAGAAGAAAAAAACACCTGGTCTTACTCCATCTTTGCATAAAACCCCCACTGATAGTGAAATATTGTCCATAACCATCACAAACTTCTCAGGAACAGGATGTCATCTATAATTCTTACCTTGTAAGCTTTGGCAGAAGAAAACGTAACCATTCACTTAAATGGCATCTGTCCTGCCAGACTAACATTTCATTTAGATGAATAACTGGAGAGTGTTTGGCTGAAATCATTTGGACTTCCATCATGACCTCCTAACTGGTTTCTGGCCACCAGGGCCTTCATTTGGCATAACACTGGCCCTTTCTTTAAAGTCTGAGGTCCTCCTACAACTAAATAGTGGTGCCCGTTATATACAAGTCCCAAAAGATAGAGGCACCAGCCCGCTGCTCCCCTCCTCCCAACACATCTCAAGGTGATTCTTCCAGCTGAATGAATGATGGCAATGATTTTTCTGATGAAGAGCAAAGCAAGAAATTCTGGCCACATGTTAAATATAGGACGTCTGCACTCAGGACAAGGGAGGGAATGGGAGAGGAGAAGAATGTGAAGAGGGGAGGTTTTACACATCAGTCATTCAGGAAAGATAAAATAAATCTTCCAATATAGCAGCACTTGATCAGTCAGCTGGGCTGAGAAGACCGTGTCCGAGATCAACCGCATGCCAACTTGATTCCAGAAGTGTGTCTGAGAGCTTCTCTCTTCTGTAATATCTGTTATGTGGATAATTCGTTTGCCTTGGCATTGGCAGATAATTTAAATATCGCAGGTTAAATGAGTCCTGGGGGGGAAGAAGACAAGGATCATTCTTCATTCGTATCTTTGAAAATTAAACCTTGCAACTTAGCAAAAGGATATTATTGACAGTTCCAGAAACTTACAAGATAGTCATACCCAGGCAAACAGATGTAGTATGTGCTGCAAGTTCTATCATGCCCTTTGCTAAAAACAAAGCCCACCTCAAAATCCCCCAGCGAAGGGGATTGCAGGGTACATTGCCTTGGCCTGAGGGAGAACAAACTTCTGTCAAGGCCTAAATTGTGGAAACCTTGGTATTCATGAATAATGTTGTTGTTCAGTCGCTAAGTCATGACTCTTCGCGACCCGATGGACCACAGCACGTCAGGCCTCCCTGTCCTCCACTAGCTTCCGGAATTTGCCCCATTTCAGAGTTCGCCGAATTTCATGTTCATTGCTTCGGTGACACTATCTAACCATCATCCTCATTCATGAATAATACCACATGTTATATCATTCAATAGGTAATTTAATGCAGAATGCAATGATACTATGTCGAATTATCTGGATTCTATCAAATGATATAGCCAAATAACAAAAGGTGACTTTCCTGAGCAATGGTACCGATTGTTCCATGATTCAGTGATATGTTATGATACAGCATAGAACCAATAAGTTGTTAGTATAAGTCAGCTCTTATTTCCATGTATCATAATACAGTTTACACATGCTGGATAAAGAGGCATTTTTTAAAGAGGTGCTTCTCTTATATTAAGCAGGAGACAGCACAGTTTTCTAGTGGCTCTTTGCTGGTGTTCTTCTGTATCTAAGATTCTGTATTTAGATTGTGAGTCCTTTGGGGATAGGGAGCCATTTATTTGATTTTGTCTGTAAACTGCTTTGTGAACTTTTTTTGTTGAAAAGTGATACATAAATATTCTTAACAATTACAATAACAAAAGTAGTCCATAACATCTTCATAGTATTCCCAATACTGTCTCAGTAAAACTACTGCATTGCCATCAATTTAGCTTCCTAGTCTGTTCTTTACAACTGCAAGCTGATCTCTCATGTGTTTTCAGTGGTACTGCCCTCTCCCAATCCTCTCTACATCAGCCTGCTGTCATCACAAGCATTCTTCTGGTTCCATGATATATTTTGGGACATTGTAGCCACACTCCCTCCCCCAAATATAAATTCCAATTAACTGGTTCTGGTAATGAGTGAACTAAAGGTCTTTTACAATATTCAGCGACAAGTCTTCAATTGATGACAAACCACCTAGTAAGAGAGCTGTGTGCGAGTAAGCCTTCTCTAAGCCTCAGCCAGGTATTCACACACTCCAGTCTGGCTGCTTGTTTGTGCATAGGAGGTAGATGCTAAATGATGCCTAGAATTAGTTCTTTGAGTTTTCCTCTTGGCATGCTTTGCTGAATTCTTCCTCTAGTTGAAAAGCTCAGCATAAGATGAGGAAAACTAGGTGACTGCCTCAATCTGCTGATGATCCTGTAGTCTTGTGTGAGTTCCATGAATCAGCTGTCAGGGAGAAGTCTCAGTTAAGGAACCAGAAAGACTCCGAATTCCTAGTAGGATACTGGGAATTGTATGACCATTTACAATTCTTGCCTCTCCACCCACAGCCCACCAGCTTATCCCCAAGGGTTTTTGTTTTTACCTGTGCAAGTGTGAGGTACTGTGTAGTGCTATTTATCTGGAGATGTAAGTATATGTTCTGGAGGGAGAGCGGGTAGATTCTGCTTGGGTAGCTGGATCATTCAGGAAGTCCCAGATGAGGATAGTGTCGTCATGTGAGCTGCTGACAATCTGAAATTCATCAAACTGAAGCCGGAAAACTCTGCCAGAGTGCTCCTGGAAGGGGAAAGAAAGAGAAGCCAAATTCAGATTGTTTTTTTGAGAGCTAAAAGGTAAATCATTTTTTTTTTCAATTTAGTCTCCATTCACAACTTGGAAAGCTAACTCAGTGGTTTCCAAACTGTGAGTTGGGACCCATTTTTTGGTGCGTCATAAAACTGACAAACTGGTAGCTAACACGGAAAATATACTGATTTCTTTGGAAACTGAAATGGACCAGCCTGTGCATTTTTACTGGGCAAATATGCCTTAGTCCATTTTCCAGGCCAAGGAGAACGCAACACCATGAGAATGGTCCTGATCCTATAAATGCAGGCCCCAACAAACTTTCAAGAAAGAAGTCCTCCCCTCCAAGCTGACAAGGAAAATGTATTAAGCCCTATGGAAAGTGAAATTGAGTAATATGTGCATGTTTACATGCAAGTAGTAATATGAGTAATATTGAGTAATATGTGCATGTTTACATGCCTCGGCTTCTATTGAAGGCCAGGCAAAGGCTACCAGAATGGTCCCAATTTAATGGAGCGCAACAAATACTCCAGAAGGTCTATTTGTTCCCTCTTCATAGCAAAAAGGATAAAAACAGAGGCTTGAGCAGCTGGTAAAGTGAAACTTTTTTTTAGTCTTGCAAAACTAGGCAGGTCCCGAAACAGCTAAGAAGCAGCCTTGCCACTGCAAATATTAACCGGAGAGTAATATTTGCATTGGCAAGGCTGCTTGCTAGCTCTTAGAAAGCTCTTAGAGTTATGTACAAACTGTATATACTTTTTTAAATTGACATGCTCTAGCACACCATAAGAATGAGATTGTGTGATGTTTGTGGGCTCCTGTCTTACACAACAGACTTGCAAACTACTTTGGCTGGCTTTGTAAATATATACAATGCCCAGATTACCCATTCACCTTCCCTCTTCCAACATATCAGGCAAATGAGTGAGGTTCCAAAATCTTCATGGTTTCATGAAACCTGTTAGAAAGTGTAAACAGCGTGCATCTAATTCTGTGCACATTTCGTTGTTTGCTATGATTTTGTTTCCAATGGCAGAGATATGAAATACAGAAGTCAAGATCGAGATAACAGTTTGCTTATTCACTTTAAAAGATTAAAAAGAGCCACCCCTTCAGGATCTCAAGGCCGCTCACATAATAAAAAAAGGTAAAATAAAAACAGCCAATTAAAAACAATACAATAGAAGCAGCCAATAAAAGCCAGTATCATCCTAACTAAAAGCAATGAAACGTTAGACACTATGGTGTGTGTGCAGGCCAAAGCATCTTGTGCTTTGC
Source organism: Lerista edwardsae (assembly GCA_029204185.1). Taxonomy (NCBI): domain Eukaryota; kingdom Metazoa; phylum Chordata; class Lepidosauria; order Squamata; family Scincidae; genus Lerista; species Lerista edwardsae. The sequence goes on from JAJKFI010036220.1 coordinate 6,156, forward strand.
TATGGATCTTCTAAAAAATGAAGACATGGTAAGTACTCTGCAGTTCCCATTGCTTCTAATATCTGGCCTCCTTTAGTTTTGGAAAGCTGCTGCATGTTGATAACCCCATCTTGTAAGAACTGTTCTACAGTACCAGTTACAGAAAGAAAGTGATGCTGATGCTGCCTGTCTAAGTGCTCCTGCATGGTAAAATGTCATCATACATAGAAAACTAGCACATCAGGAAGAAAACTACCCTCTATATGCCTTCTTCTCAGCTTAACAGCTTTCCATGGACAGGGAGTTTTTGATGTGGAGGAACATTCAATTATGCAACGTACACTTGCACCTGAAAGGGTACACTCCAGGCAAACTACACCAAGCACCTTTTCAGAATGGCCCTCTACATATAAAAAATACGTTAAGCAGAACTTCGGAAAGGCATTTTTTACTAAGCGGACACCTTTCAAGTAAGTCAAGAGAGTTCTTACTTATGCCATGTATTCACAATTGATTTTGTGTTTATTTTCCACTTCACAGCACTAAGATGGAGCTCTTTTTCAATACAATCATTGTTTCCCTTTGGTTACTACTCATAAAAAGAGCATGCTGGTAGATATCGGTATCTGAAAATGCATTTTAAGTAAATGCTCCTTTCCTAAAGGGTTGCTTCTCAATTTGCATTTTAGAGATATTGGGGCAATCTGGTGACTAATAACCCACATCTCACAATATCAGCATCATCCCATTTAACATTTAGTTTACCCCCACTACCCAGTGACAGAATAGGTGCTGTTCAGAACCCAGAAATGATGCAACACTTCTTCCATTCAGGGAGCTTTCAGCCTAGAACAGACAGGAAGGGGCAGATGTGGCCAAAGAGATGCATGAAGCCAACAGTGCTTTGAACCAGTTGGAGAGATGGGGAAAGGTACTGTCTGTTTATATTACCCATATATGCCTACTCAGAAGTCTCACTGTGTTCAATGGGGCTTACTCTCAGGAAAGTACATATAGGATTACCGCCCAAGTTGCAGGCAGGTTCACAGTTTGTCTCACAAACTGCAGCTTGTCCACTTTACTTCCATTGGTTTCCTTGGTGAAAGTGCCAACATTAAACACATGGCTTCCTTCCAGAATGTGTATGTGCTTTGCTCCCGTATTTCCCCCACCTCTCTTCCTCCCTGCCTGAGATTCCATCCAAATTCAAGGAACAAGAGAGAGAGGCAATTCTATGTATACCTACCTAGTCCCATTGTGTACAATGGGACTTACTTCCAAGAAAGTGTATAAAACACACGATTTGGAATTAAGAACTCTGTCTGCTTCTCTGAGTTAGGATGTGGAGAGCCACTGCTTAGGTGACTTTCCTCACATGCCTACTTTGGGGCATGACCCAATAGACTTTGTATTCGTTGGCATAGAAAACAAGTGGCATGTGACTCTGCTGTCACTGGCAAGAGCAGGATGATTCTTACCCTCAGTAAACCCTCAGGAGAAAGCATTCTATTCTGCCTTTCATGCAGTAGAGCCGAATTGTACACCCTTGTAAGCATTGTCCTTAGTGCCAACCTTTAATGGAACTGTAGTTGCTGGAGTGAAAGAGGTGAGGAAGATTGTACTGATGGCAGCTGCTCTTTACCAAACAAGATGAAATTTCAAGATACAAATACTTGGGCAAATTTTCCCAACCCCAACCAATGCAAGGTTCTTACCACAAGAGTGCGCAGGCAGAGGGTTCCAGCAGGGGCACGAGGGTCCAAGGCAGCCACCAGATCCCACACTTTAATTTTCCTGATGGCAGGAAAAGAAAAAGATGAGCAAGGAAAGATTATGCTTTCAAGAGAAAGCAGAAAAACACTAGCAGATATCTAAGGTTAGTTTAGACGATAAAACCAGAGTGTGAGGTATGAACTGTGTTCTTGCACCTGGCTTTCTCAATGCCTCTTGTATGGGACGACTGCCCATATAATACAAAAATATGATTTACAAAACAACCAAATGAAAATTAAGCTAGTAGCTAAAGCAGAAAAAATGAAAAAGGTGCACCGTTTTATAGTGACTTAGCAGCAGGTGAGATAGCAGATAAAAAACCTGGTGAGTGGTAACTTGAAACTAGCATACCTTCAATAGTGCAGGGGGATCCAGAAAGCTGAGCGCTGCATGCATGTATATGCATGCATGATGAAAAGGAGTACTGGAACACTGATGGAAAAGCAGTTTTGCGTATAGAATAGATTCCCCAAAGAGGTGACTTTCAAGTTTACTATACTTTGCATGTACGTTTTCTACAGGAGTGCCCTGGTATCCACTGATTTAGTATCCACAGTTTCAGTTATCCATGGATACAGGGACTCCTATTAAAAAGATAGGGGAACATTAAGCAGAATGCTTTTTTTACCTTGCTGCAGCAAATCCACTGCAAATCCCTATCAAGGCATCCTCAGTTTCAGGTATCCATGGTGAGATTCAGAACAGAACCATAGTGAATACCGGGGCATGCCTGTATTTGCACTTTAGGAAAGAATTGTCCATGTCTATGGAAAAAATCCATGTTGCATGCTGGTTACTTGTTACAGTGGAGCACTGGATCTATCAGTATAATGTATTTCTCATATTCTAACTTTGAGTATATGAATGACAGAACAGCCAGCATAAGGTGAGGTGGGATGGGGAGATGAGAAAGAGATTGAACATTTGTGTCGTCCCCCCCAATTCTCACCCATCATAGGCCCCACTGACTATCCTCTTGTTATCGAAGCGTATGCATCTCACCAGCTCTTCATGGCCTTCCAGAACCCGCAAGCATGCTCCACACTCAATGTCCCATAACCTGGGAGAAGGCAATCATCATATAATTACTTTTAAAATTTTATGTTGGAAACACAAATTGTAAAACTGAAGCCGGTTTATTCGGGGCTGATAAGACTCTGAAATCTCTACCTTCCCCTTAAATTCACATTTCCCAGAAAACGTGTTTACATCTGAAAATGTGAATCTTCACTATTTTTCATTTCCATCCAATTCAGGATGGCTTGAATCCTGTTTTGTGTTGAACTGTAACTATGTACAGTTCTTGTTTGTGCTAAATTCTTATGAGGAGGGCGGGGGTTAGTAGTGGCAACATAAATCACAGGAAGGAGCAGAATACTCCCAGTCACTTATTGCACAACTTTTTGCCAGCCATCATTCTCCTGTAGGATTTACATCTGGTTTAGGAGTCCCACTAGGAGAAAAACAGCTGGAGTAGGGGGGGGGAATCATAGGTGGTGGGAGGGTTCAGCTCCTCCCTCCTGTCCATCTGATTTGTGCTTTAAATGGCTCTGAACCCATCTGAATTTGGGGGCAACCTGACTCTTACACACAGGCCTGTTGTAATATTTAGCTTGACTCTTAAGCCACAATGTTCCAGTTTAATAGGAAATTCCAATCTTCAACCAATTAAGGTACTTTTTGCATAATGCTGACAAGGTGGTTGCTGACTGGAAGGCAAACCATGTCCCAGATTTTCTGTGTGAAAAGTTGTCTGATTTCATACTAGCTTATGCCTGGTTCATGTCTTGTTACTCCTCAACAGAGATTAAAATCTAACAAAGGATAAGCTGGTTTCCAAGACACTCCTCACACTTGGCTACAGGTATAGTATAAATGTTTTAAATCTTTGTGACAGGCACTGTACAAAACACAGAGATTGTGCAGTTCCCCTGCTACCAAAGTTTGCAATCTATATTTAAACAATAAGAGGGGGCTTGTGGGAGAAAAGGACTCCTCCAACTAAAATTTTTAATATCAACTCTAAGAAGTACACAGGCTGACTGTGCATCCTGAAAGTCACACAACCTGGACTGCACTGAGAAACACACCCAACCCTTGCAAAACTCCAGCATACAGATTTTATTCCGTGTAAGCATAAAAGTAATTGTATTTCCCTTTAAATTTATTACCATATTGACATTTATATTTGTTGGTTATTACTGTGTGTAGTGTGGTCGTTGTTTTTCTAAACCCTGCAGTATGTAACTATTTCCTGACTGGATTACTATACACAGTATGTTTTCCAACTTTTATGTCTCTGTGGCTGAGTGGAAAACACAGCTCTGTTGAGGTGGGTTCTTATTATTTCCCAATCCAAGTGACAGGCATGTTCCAGCTACAATGGAATGTTGGTTCATGACATTTGACAAACTCAGTTTTCTCTGGTGAACTGTTGCTCTTGCCAGCCCTTTGTTTAACCATGCCATGAAACCAACACCAACAAATTTGTACTTCTTCAAACAAAGCTGTGGTGCTATTTACAAATCCTTTGATCTTTACAAGGCGTTAAATAGAATGCAGCTGCTGAGTGAAGGCGATAATTGGTTAATGGCTTCAACTGTCCCATTCCAATTCCCCATGTCTCTTATTTAAATTATCTGCTGCAGCACTCTGATCTGTTTGTTTTCATTACTCAGGTTACTGCAATTATCCTCAGTAACTAGTTTTCTCTAAAGCTACACTAGTCAATTACCAGCCACTAAAGTCTCCTAATGCTAGGATTTGTTTTGTTGGTTATCTTCATTTGGACACTCCATGGTTTGGTACATTTGACCTTGGACCCAGGGAGTTATGCACACAGAAGAAGAAAGATGATACCATTCACTTGAATGACCCCTGTTGGTTCGATTAAAGAGATCCCCTTACCAATTTTTTAATCTCTGCAAACTCACTAAAAGTTTATAGCTTTAGGTTGGCAATGTAATCCACTTTTTAACTTGTCCTCACAACAAAAAAGGTTGCCAACACATTTCCCGTGAGGGCAGGTGCTGAAACAGAGAAGGCCAAGAACTGAAAGATGCTTATCACTGAAGAAATAGAATATGACAAGGGCCGGGCAGATACGGCATGTAGCAGGAAACATGAACCCATGAATGGAAGAACACCTTTGGGCAAGAACTCTAATACTTACACACAATGGGAAAGCAGCATGCTGTTTTGGAGGGAACACATTGCCATTTTCACAAGACTAGCTGTAGTGGATTATGACTGAGGTACAGGAAGTCAGTCATTGCTTCCCACTTGTACAAATCTGCCTAAGGAATGTCTATTCATTTTTTTCAGTGATATGTTATGCTCCACACCCTCCACTGAAAGCTACCAAGTCCCAGCCTATTAGCATCATCTAAATGGTATCTCAAAAATCCATATGTCCTCATAGTAAGGAACGGATTAAAGCATGGACTGTTTCCGGCCAAGGGAGGCCGACTTCAATGAGTACAAGCCACCTGTTTCAAATGATGCCTGCAGCCAAGTCATGAAAAGGGCTGGATTGGCAAGATCCCAGCAGGGTTTTGGTTGGGATTTAAAGTCTCTTATTGCAAATCCAACTCTTTAAGTAGACACAGACTTTGAGGGGAAGCATCCTGCGCAATAACCCATGCTAGCTATCTTTCACATACTACATTTAAGAAATGCCTCAATGGGCCTTTAGTAATTATTAGCTCACACAGGACACACAGCAATAGCATTTTAAACAAAATTAACAAAAAACCAACCAAATTAACTAAAAAAGACTATATAAAACCAAACTCTACATACACTATGAATTGTATGAACTGTATGATTAACTTTACTAATCAAAGGCTCTGGGGCTTGTGAATGATGAAAAACTGAGGCAACTCAGTTGAATCCTCATTTCTGTAGTAACCATGTCAGAACTGTGGTCATTCAGTGTGCATGGAATGTGATGTAGAAACTGAATCCTTGGAAGTGTCATGGTGCTGAGAAACAAGTCAAATTTCTGACTGTCACAAATGGGGAGAAAAGAGTTTGAAAACGTGTACACAGTTTCTGCCAAAAGCAAAGAAGTGTGGGAAATGTAACAATAACCCAATACTTCTTCCTGCTTTTTAGTGGCAAGTGGTAAGAGAGTTAGTGGACAGAGAAAGGGTGAAGCGTTCTTTTGTGTACACACTGCATGTTACTATGTATCAAAAGATTCCCAAGTCATTTCCAGTGGGGGGAGGAAGGCTTCCAGCCAGTGGTGTCATCTACTCTCTTGTAGACAGAACGCTGGGCGGGACTTAGAGTGATCGACAGCCCGTCGACTCACTTCCGCTTTCTTTGCGTTCCCCGCGCGGCTTTCCCTCGCCTCGGAGAGAGCGCCTGCTCGCCAGGGGGGATGGGTGGGGGGCGCGCCGGGTGCCTGGGCGAGCAGGCGCCCCCTCCGAGGCGAGGGAAAGCCGCACGGGGAGCGCAAAGAAAGCGGAAGTGAGTCGACGGGCGGTCGATCACTCTAAGTCCCGCCTAGCGTTCCATCTACAAGAGAGTAGATGACACCACTGCTTCCAGCCTATTATACAATGTAACTGTCCAATGCATAGGCTGGGAGAAAGCACATGACCCAAGCTTCTTACCTGATCGTGTTATCTGATGAACCACTCACTACAAGTCTATCTCTGTACTGTAGACATGCAATGCCTCGCTTGTGACCGTTTAAGGTACGCACAAACTCACAGGTGCTTGTGTTCCATACCTGAACAAAGAGAGGTACATGCATACCAAAGGAAATTAATTTTTAAGACAGCAGTTCATAGAGAAATTACGTTCTCATGTATGAGCAAGTAATGTGTATGCACCTTTATAGTTCTATCACCTGACGCCGACACAATGTACTTGTCATCAAAGTCAACCACATTGACAGCTGCCCTGTGTCCAACCAGAACCCTCCGTAGAGTGATGTCTGTTGGGGAGGCCATGTCCCATACGGCAATGGAACGATCTTTGGAGCACGTCACCATCATGCCATTATTAAAGCGCAGGTGCAGTACCGCTTCACAATGGTGGATCAGGGTGTTCAGCATCTCACCCGTATTTACATCCCACACTCTGGAATTTATGAAGAAAGGTGGAAGGAAAGAAAAAGAGATTGTAAGTTTCCTGTGGTAAGCAGGGATCCAATACCTGAATACACTCCAAGAAGATAAATGTAGAAACTTCTAAGCATTCCTTTAACAAATGTGTCAAACAAACCTCTCTGATCATCACTTATTGATCTCTCAATAGCAGTAATTTATATAGCACTTCTGGTATGAAAAAAGCCTTTCTGTAAAAATCTCAGTCTTCCTTCTACCACCTCTCTAAGGTACCAACTCAACTCTCTAAGTACCAACCTTACTTACCTGGTTATTTTCGGTTGGTCTTGAACAGAGCATCACCTGACCTTAGATTATGAAAACAGCCCAATTCTAAACTGCCCAGGCACCTAGGAATTTAAAATACCCTTCTAGCACTGATAAACTAGACAGGATCTAACTGGATATTTTAGGATCAGATCTGTAGGGTTAAATAACATGCTGACAGTTTTATCTTTTTCCAAGAAGAGAGAGTAAGCATATGTAAGTACTGTAAGCCCTAAGTTCTATGATGCAAGTTGCTGACTGATGTCTGCTTTCACAAAGATCATAGAAAGGAGCCCTGTCATTTTAAATGCCTTCTTTCTTCTTTCCATTAAGGGTGAACTTTCACTAGGGCTTGAGAATTAATTTTCCTGTAGAAAATTAGAGGTAACTAAGTAACTCTTAGCAGGGACTCTTGGCCACTATGCTACTTTTAGGACTAGAGTAGCATAGTAGCCAAGAGTCCCTGATTTAAATCTCAACTCAGTCATGAAATCACTAGGTGGTCTTTGACAAGCCCTGCACTTTGCAAAATACTTGGGATAATACTTCTTGCCTATTTGTAAAAGTCATAGAAGGAGAGGGAGGCTGCACAGAGTACATTTCAATTGCAATGACAGCAAAATCTCTAATCCAGATGTACATGCCATTCTCATGCCTGGGTACCAGCCAGATTTATTTACTGTCCTTGTAACTGAGGCACCCAAGGCTGCTTACAATAAATTAAAAAACATAATACAATAAAAACATTGTATAAAACATGGCAAAACACAACTGAACAATGGGAGTAGCATAGATTGAAGACAAAACAAGTATTTCTAACTTCCACTAGAAAGTTCTAAAGGGAGGGAGATCCACAACTGTGGGGCCACCATGGAAAAGGCCCGCCAAATTAGTTTACTGTCATGTGTTATAAATGAGAGCCGTTTACTTTAGTTAGTCGGGACTTGCAGATTTGATCATGCGTATTGAAGACATGCACTGGTTACTTTCTGGACACAACCCAAAGTGATGTCACTGACTTTCAAAGTCTAAAACGACTAGGGCTATTCTTATGGACCTCCTGCTCCTATGTGAACCTGCTCAAGATCTTCTACTGATATGTTGCTCCAAGTGCCCCTGCCCTGGGAGGTGAGTGGCTATGGGTGACACCACATTCTCTGTGGTGTCACCCATTCTTTGAAATGCCCTCCCCAGCTTCATTTGTCAAGTACCTACATTGTTATCTTTTAGACATCACTAAAAGCACAACTCAAGCTTTTGGTGGCAACGGAGAGGTATATGTGTTTATTTTTTTGGCTGTTTCTTTTCAGTTTTATTTTTACTGCAATGAATTGTCTTAATGGATTGCTGTCAGTTGCCTTTCAGGCCTATGTTTGTTAGAAAGATAGGATATAAACATTTTCAATAATTGTAATCAATAAATGCATAAAACAAATAGCTACCTGACAGTGGAATCTGACGATCCAGTGATGATCACTCGCTCATCATACTGGAGGCAAAGGACTGAACCTGTGTGCCCAGTTAGAATTCTCTTGCATTCTAGTGTATTCTTGTCCCAGATCTAGCAGGGCAAAGGGGTACAAACTGATTTCATCACAAGGTAAGCAGACTGTACTGCTAGACTGGCTTTTTTGTTTTCTACAACACAGCATTTTATTTACCAAGGCGAGCAGAACTTCTTTAAGTGGCATGCAATGCACTTTGTATTCCACAGGCACTCCCAACCAATATAAACTATCCTTAATATCTCTGGTTTTAATATGAACATAGTCTTTACCCTTCTCATTAGGGAACAGGAAGACTTTAATTACTGAAGGACCAATAACACGGCTAGCAATGAACACAGTGCAAGAAAATGAAGGAGAGAATAGATTCATCTCCTTGTTTGGAAAAGAGAGGGGGAAACCAATGCACTCCAAAGTCAAACTTGAGGTGGGGGGAGCAAAAGAGGAAGAAAAGGATTAACTTAATCTCTCTCTTATTTCAATCCTCCATTCCATCCCCCCCCCCAATGAAATTACACCTGCATTCTTCCTGTGACTGGATTGGGTGTTCCATCCTTGCCCACTAGGGCTCTCTCACCTTGATGGTATTGTCTCGGAGGCCACTCACTATCTTTTGATCATCATACTGTAAACAATAAACCCCTTTGCTCGTTTCACTCCGGCAGTGGATTCTTTGTAAGCTGTGCCTTCCACACCGCCAGTTTGATTCTATTGTCTGGGGGAGAGAGAAACAATTATAAAGTGTGGAACAAACAACATGGAAATTTTGCACCAATAAAGCCTGCCAGACTCTCGGGACAATAGAAGCAGCGCTAATGCTAAAACCATTTATCATCAGATAGTCCCAGAGAGAAGACGGATCCCCCCTGCCCCAATCTATAGCTTCCATAATATTGCAAACTCTTCTGAGGAGCACAAGCATCTAGCACACAGTTTCTCAGTAATAGAAAGGTCTACCTAGGGATATAGAAGAGATTGGCTGAAAAGGTGTGACTTTTTTTTAAGCCTTCCCTACTGTCTTAATAGGGTGAATGAGCAGAATATTAAATTCACCCTTATCTCCTTAAACTGTGTAGCCTTCCCTCTCGTGTTGACTGTTCCCTGTCAACCCTCTTCCCCTTCCTATGTATCTGTGTCTGTCCCAAAGCATGCTAAACGTTTTCAAAGCATGCTATACGTCAATCTGTCTTCAAAGCATGCTATACGTCAATCTTGCCTTATTCCCCTTTAGGGCAATATCTTCTAGAATAGGGGTCTCCTGACTTCAGTACGAGGGCCACATCGTATATTTTACCGACTCTTGCGGATCAAAAAGAAAAATCAGTATTATAAATGAATGAAATAAATTTAAATGAATGAGTACGTTTTGCTTGGATCTCTTTTGTACTCGATATGATTCAGAACAAAAGAGAAATGTGAAATTTACAAAGAAACAATGCTATGCTTAAACTGAGAAATGATATATAAAGAATAAAAATGTCAAATATCCTAAGTGGGCCGGATACCCTAAGCGGGCCGGATAAAATCTTGCGGCGGGCCAGATGCGGCCCTGGACTATAGTTTGGAGACCCCCGTTCTAGAATTAAGGGAAACATAGGCGTCACCCGCCCCACTGGGCTCTGTGGATCTGCTATTTAGCAGGTGCAGAGCCAAGGACAGCGCATGGCCCGAATCAGGGCAGCACAGCCTGGAGACAGGAGCTTGGATGCGGCCTAACAGCCGCATTCCATCTCCAGCCCCCTCCCCAAGCTGGCACACCTCCCAGCCTGCCCACCCCACCCTGTTCCTCCCTCCCTCCCCCTGCCTAGAACCAGTCTTGCACCAGCTGAACTTGTCTTGTGCAGGAACAGAGCGGTGTCGGCCCCGTGGATGTGGTGCTGCTGTGGGGTCTAGGATGGTGCCCTCATGCCAGCGCTGTGTGCACAGGGCCGACGCAAGTGGCTTGCGTTGGCCCTAGGGCGCACCTTGCATTGCACCCTGAGCTCCTCTTGAATAGCTTTTTAACTTGGAAGACTCACTGTGATGAAGCTCGACATCCCCTGATCAAGAATATCAATCTCAATCAATCAATCTCTAGTATTTATATACCGCTTTTCAACACAAAGTTCACAAAGCGGTTTACAGGCAAATAGTAACATTAAAGTTAAATGGCTTATATGATTACCTTTAATATAATTAAAGTTAAATGGCTTATATGATTACCTTTAATATGATTACCTTTAAGGGCTGGCTGGCAATGGATTGCGTGCTCTTTTGCTAGCTAGTGCTGAAAAAGCACTGTAAAGTGCTTTCCAGCAGCGCACTGTCTAGTGCCCTGACAAGACTACAGCAGAAAGGCCAGAGCCTTCCCGCACGTGTCATCAACATGCCTACTGTTCGCTGAAGTGGGTAAGTCGACAGGAGGGTATGGGCAAGGGTGTAACGGAGGGGGCGTGCCGGGATAGGGAAACTGTGGCAGGGGTTATTTTACAAAAAAAACTAGACAGATGGACAGGCATCTATCACCAGAGCTCGTGGCATCTTTTCCCTCCATTGCATATAGATGTCTTAAGGGCCCACTCACATGTAATTTGTAACATGGGCATGACTTTGTATGTAAGTACGAAGAGGGATGTGTACACAGTATCACTTACAAGCATTCATTATTTTCTTTTGCTCTTTGTACATGCCAAGACTATGATATCTGTATGTCATACGTAATTACTGTATGTGTAAGAAGCATCAGCTCAAGAGAAGGACTTTCCCCCAATTGGCCATCTCCATCATGATCTCTTCTGGCTCTTACCTCTATATCCTGTATAATTTTGGGATAAAGTGCTCTGTAGAAGGAATTGGGTGGGGCTATTCCATCGGGTGGCTTGTTTTTAAATAGATACTGTCCCCTAAAAAAGAATGACAAAAAAGCACTTAATCAGCTGCCTGGCCCTGGGTATTTTGTGAAAGGAGACACTCTGCAGTGCTTCAGTTGCTGGGTAGATGGGAAAAGATGATTAGACAAGATTTAGAAGAGAAGATTATGTTCCCTGCTTTGTAACATTACTACCTTTAGACATGTGGCAGTGTCACAGACATGCCAGCATATCTATCTTGACCCTTTAAAGGGATAAATAAAACTGCCATAGAACAAGTGAGGGTGAGTAGCTAAATGCCCTCAAAAAACAATGGCAACAGAACAGCATCTCGGAGACTGGCCAATTCCCCACAAGCAATAAGATTGTTCCAAGCCAAAACATGATATGCCACTAAGCGGTTCATGGAATTGGCAAGAACATTTTACTGCTGCTCCTGGAAAGCAGCATTGGTGGTTTCTTCAACATAGTCTGGGTATGGAATACACATTTCCCATGCTAGGAGAAGAAGAAAAAACATCAGCGAATGGCAATCACTTCCTATTGTGTAACCAAAAAAATCCTCATCCTAAAGTTAGGGAGTCACTGAACACTGTGCGGAAGCAAATAAAGCCCACCATGGGCGTACTAACTACTCTTCTGCCTGGCAACGTTCCTTTCAAAGTGGAGATGAGCAGAAATGCCTTGGAGTACAATCTTGGCATCTGAGCCATGGCATTTAGCCTAGGCCAGCTTTCCCTTACAAAACACTTTCTGCATCTATGTCTATGCATCTCTTGTTTGCGATAAACTTGGAAACTAAGCTAAGAAACACTAATAGGACAGTTCCTTTGTGCAGAATATGCCTCAACAAGGGCAGGTTGAACCCTGGGAACAATATGAGTGATTGGAACATTGTACGGTTACAACGTGGTGTACGTTGTACAGGGATGTGGTGGCACAGTGGGTTAAACCGCTGCTGCTGGGCTTTTTGACTGGAAAGTTGGGAGTTCAAGACTGCGCAACGGAGTGAGCTCCCGTTGCTTGTCCCAGCTCCTGCCAACCTAGCAGTTCGAAAGCACCTAAAAATGCAAGTAGATAAATAGAGACCACTTCGGTGGGAAGGTAACAGTGTTCTGTGCGCTACGGCGTATATAGTCATGCGGCCACATGATCACGGAAGCTTGTCCTCAAGCAAACGCCGGGTCTACAGGCTTAGAAACTGAGATGAGCACCGCCCCCTACAGTCAGTCACGACTAGACCATTCGGTTGTGGGGAAACCTTTACCTTCATGGTTACAACAGATTCAAAACAGGGAAAATTTTTTGCCATTGATTCAAAACATTTTGGGTGCCCAAAATAGCACTGCATAAAATGACAAGCTTTTTATTACTGTGAAGAATGTACAGTAAACTTAAAGATGACAATTGAGATTTCCTGGAATTCTAGAATGTATATGTTGGTAAGTAAGACACTTAGCTAAATTATAATGTGATTTATCATCAGCATGCCTACAAGGTATATTTAAATATTCTTGCCTTATGGATCTTTGACAGCCTTTTACTAATCTCTGGTCTTTTTGATGCCAGGAAAAGGGCACAAACAGGCTGCAAAGTTTTATGATTATTCCTCAGTAACTATAATGAATCAGTCTTATTAAATCCATTGTTGACCAAGTCAATACAATTATTAATAAAAACAGTGAATAGTGACATACAGGAAAAATACAATTTAAAAACCTTCATATATATGTTTCTGAAAAATTAAGCTGTGTATGACAGCCTCCAAGTTTTAAAGTATGTTGATGACTTGCTGAAAGCAATATCAAGTATTTCAAATTTTCACTATTCAGCATCCCTCTATCAAAAAACAACTACATCTAGTGCAGATTGGCAGAGGTGCTCCTGCTGCTTCAGGGCCCGATTCGATCAAGTTTGACACAGGGCGGTATGAGTGTACCGACTGCGTCTCTGTCGTGAAGGCGCCGTAAAGCGCCTTCACTGCCAGCGGTAAGGCATCAGGAAGCCTGGTGCCTGGCCAGCACCAGCCCTGCACCATTCAGAGGCAGCAATGCAAGCTGGCAAGTGAACTAGTTGCTGGCATTGCACACTTTCCGGATGGAGCAGGAGGGTGTTCCTGGGTGTGGGGAGGGTTGGAGTGGGGTGGGACAGACCTCCGTGTCAGGCCATACCACCCGACACAGAGGCACTTGCCTTTGCCCTGACAAAATAGTTGGTGCAGAGGGGAGGAGACCCATTGCCTGCCCTGTGCCCTTACCATAGGGGAAGTGAACCAATGTTGCCTTCTCCCACGGGGCCTCCTATGGCTTCCATGGGATGTAGCGGTAGCCAAGTGGCTAATGCTGCTTATATGGGCACAGGGGCAGCTCAGTCAGTAGCTATTGTCCTGAATGAGAATCAAAACAGAACCCAGCTATTCAACTGTTATCCAAGAATGTATCATAATTAATCATTTTCCTACTTCTTGAATCCAAGATGAGAACTATAGAAAGGAAATGTCTATTAGCATTCTGAAGGTATTAGAAGTAAAGCATCCCTATTACTACCTATTCAGTTTGTCAATGTGCTGCTTGATGTGTTAATTATGAACCACCAAGATCTTTACAGTTCAAACTTGGTTCATTTAGAGGTTTCTGAAATTACAGTAACATGTCTATTTCTTTGTCTAACTGGGGTCATATTATCTAATCCTGTAAAGAACGGAACAGGCATGCAGAGAGAACTGGATCAGTCTTTAAACTATTAATAAAACGATAAACTCTTTATAGTCGAGGCCCTTTTCTTTAAGAAGATACACATTTCTTGAGAATTCCGTTCTTCCACAAAGAGGCTTCAAGCTTCAATAAAGAGAGCATTGGGTAAGGCTAAGGCATGTAACAATATGGGAGAGTTGCTGACTTTTGCAATGAAGTATGTTCTATTATGGATTTTGTATCAAGTACAGTGTTTACAATGCTTTTTAGCAGCTAACCACTGCAATCTCTCAAATATAAATTAAAGCAGTTCTTCAGAAAGAGGGAGGATGCTATTGTTGCAGTTTCACATCTCACAGTCCAGAACTGGCTGAAACTGGCATTCCGTCTCTCCGTCTCAAGATCAGATAAACACCTGTGTGTCCTTCAGCAGGCAGCTTCCCAGCTTGTTAGGGATAGTAGTTGTACTCCCTTTCTGATAGTGTAACATAAGCAGGCAGTTTCACACGGGAAGCCCTGGCTGCAAAACACTGCACATTCCCATGAGCTCATAGTGTTCTAAGGGTCACCCCATTGGGTAAGATGGGGCACAAGGGGTCTTCAGGTATCCACCTACCAGATATACTCTGGTTATATCCCTTTGTTCTGGTGTTAGAAGGAGTTATTCACTGTGTGTGCTTAAGATGTAAAAGCTGCACTTAAACGCCGCCTGCGAGCGGCAAAGACTTTACCGGCTTTCCTAGCCGGCAGATTGAACCTTTGTACCTTTCTCACTTTCGCTACAATAAAGAGACTTTGTTATGGAAATGTGGCGATTGCTTCAATCCTTCGCTTCGGAGCGCTAAGGCAAGCGCTGAAATGGGTCTCCAAGCCCCCAACTCTGCTGCTATTTACACAAATTCACAACAGGTTATGGTGTCCAGAGCACGCCACGCTATGGAAGATTCAGCCGTAACCCTGCAGGGGCTCGCCGAGGACCCGATCCGCGGAGCAGAGCGGAGCGAAGACTGAACTGTGAATGCGGCTGCATCCTTCAACTCGCCGACACCCTGACAGATGTCGGATGAGGAAGGAGCGACCGGTGGAGTGAAGGAGGAAGGAGACCTCGGAGCCGGATCCGAGGGAGAGGACGTTGGCGACCCAGGGGAACCCGAGCAAGGCGAGGAAAGCGAAGAGGGCGAGTCGGAAGACGACGATCTCGGACCTCTCTTTCCCCCAGCGGGGCCTCCCGACGGCCAAGCGCCTGCCCCGCAGCCGCCGCCGCTCGTTCCCGGGCAGGGCGCTTTCCATCCTCTGCCACCGCCTCAAATACCACCGTTGCAGCCCGCTGCGCCCGGGATTGTGATGGCGCAGCA